>SHCU01000006.1:914288-947222 GCA_004307685.1 Ceratina australensis
GCGAAAGGGTTTCGAAAAGAAATTCATTTTCCTTTATCCGCGGAATGGAATAATGATATCTGTAAGGTTGGCTTCGCGTTGTTATTTGACAAACCCCGAGATAGAATCAATTTTCATTATACGCCTCAACCCCATCAAACAGAGGCACGGGTATAATTTATTAGTGCGTGTTTACAAATAATAAGCGAATATTACGGAGCCGTGCAGAGAACGCAACGTTAATTGTGAATATTTCCATGGTTAATTAAACTAGAATGGCTTATAAACGCGAATCATTTTCAACGTAACAAGTGTAATTCAAAAGCGAGTAATTTAACATAAAGCAAACGTGCCAATCTGCAATTTCTATTACGCTTCCGAACAATGTCATCCCTCTTGTAATTTATTTCGACGTCGATGCATCAGCCGTTTTAACATTAGAAATTCCGCGTTGCATAAATTATTCGATACGAAAAGAGCGATGTTTCAAACAAAATTTAATAAAAAAGCACGGAAGTTCTTTGTACCTAATTTTATTAGTCTCTTAGTTCCCGTTCAACGAACAAGCTTTGCGAGCTAGTTTTGGGCTAAATTCATTAAATGCCTCGATCGATGGCGTCGAAACTTTTTTGGGAACTGATCGGAAACACGTTTGTCCATTGGTCTCAAAATCTCCGGTAACCGCGCTAACGAGCCAGCAGAAGGGAAAATTAATTACAACCACGGCGACGTGGTACGGGCATGCACGGTGCAACGTTTTCGGTTTTTCGATAATTAAAAGGCCAGTGCGGACAGCCGAACGATTACCCTGAAATTGGAACCGCGTAAAATCCGCTCGACCGACTGTTTTTAATTGCTAGTCCGTGCTTCTCGTCTGACTTTTGTTGAAGATAGGTTTAACCCAGATTTCTTGCATACGAAATTAATATCGTTTTACTCTGATAAACGGTGAATCACGTTGAGCATTACAGAATTAAAAGCTATTTTATATTGAAATACCGAGAGTAGCTCGTACAGAAAATCAAGTATTCGTATATCGCAATAAATTATTTCTACAGGTATCCATGCAACCCGACGTGCCGACCTGCGTGATCTTCCTGTTTCTGCTGAATTATTTCCAATTGACTAATTACTTTTGGATGTTCGTAGAAGGTAAATCATAACTCTCGATATTCATGAGCATTTTAAATAACAATCTATAGATATTAGGAGTGTACAACTTTGGTAATTTTATTTGCCGATGAAAATCCATTATACCTGTACAATAGGAATAGCGCATTTTTCCTTTCAGACTTAACCGTTTAACAATGTTTACAAATGAAAGCTGCTTGAAATTAAGTTTATCGGACGTGGTGCTTTTATGCTTTGATTATCTCTGTTACAGAGAGCTAAGATGCGTCAGGAACAATATACACACGAACCTGATGCTCACCTACATCCTCGCTGATCTTATGTGGATCCTGAACAACGTGATGCAGGTACGCTCGTATAATCCACAATAAACT
Organism: Ceratina australensis; assembly: GCA_004307685.1. Classification (NCBI taxonomy): domain Eukaryota; kingdom Metazoa; phylum Arthropoda; class Insecta; order Hymenoptera; family Apidae; genus Ceratina; species Ceratina australensis. The sequence goes on from SHCU01000006.1 coordinate 915,773, forward strand.
TCCTCGATATTTATTATGCTGTCAAGCTAATAAAGTGTTTGCACGCTCGAATCGATGACCGTTGTTCAATCCTCGCCGAGATTCGTCTCTCTCGAATCGTGAGATCTCTTTTCGCTTTCGAGAGCAAATAAAAAAACAAGAAGGGTAATTGAGTTTACAGCTGGCTTTCGAGGTCGAAGGTACTTGACCTACAAAATGGCTGATACTAAAAACGCCGCCACTTGTTGCTGAAACGCGAAATTAGAATATTCCCTTGCGAAAGGGTTTCGAAAAGAAATTCATTTTCCTTTATCCGCGGAATGGAATAATGATATCTGTAAGGTTGGCTTCGCGTTGTTATTTGACAAACCCCGAGATAGAATCAATTTTCATTATACGCCTCAACCCCATCAAACAGAGGCACGGGTATAATTTATTAGTGCGTGTTTACAAATAATAAGCGAATATTACGGAGCCGTGCAGAGAACGCAACGTTAATTGTGAATATTTCCATGGTTAATTAAACTAGAATGGCTTATAAACGCGAATCATTTTCAACGTAACAAGTGTAATTCAAAAGCGAGTAATTTAACATAAAGCAAACGTGCCAATCTGCAATTTCTATTACGCTTCCGAACAATGTCATCCCTCTTGTAATTTATTTCGACGTCGATGCATCAGCCGTTTTAACATTAGAAATTCCGCGTTGCATAAATTATTCGATACGAAAAGAGCGATGTTTCAAACAAAATTTAATAAAAAAGCACGGAAGTTCTTTGTACCTAATTTTATTAGTCTCTTAGTTCCCGTTCAACGAACAAGCTTTGCGAGCTAGTTTTGGGCTAAATTCATTAAATGCCTCGATCGATGGCGTCGAAACTTTTTTGGGAACTGATCGGAAACACGTTTGTCCATTGGTCTCAAAATCTCCGGTAACCGCGCTAACGAGCCAGCAGAAGGGAAAATTAATTACAACCACGGCGACGTGGTACGGGCATGCACGGTGCAACGTTTTCGGTTTTTCGATAATTAAAAGGCCAGTGCGGACAGCCGAACGATTACCCTGAAATTGGAACCGCGTAAAATCCGCTCGACCGACTGTTTTTAATTGCTAGTCCGTGCTTCTCGTCTGACTTTTGTTGAAGATAGGTTTAACCCAGATTTCTTGCATACGAAATTAATATCGTTTTACTCTGATAAACGGTGAATCACGTTGAGCATTACAGAATTAAAAGCTATTTTATATTGAAATACCGAGAGTAGCTCGTACAGAAAATCAAGTATTCGTATATCGCAATAAATTATTTCTACAGGTATCCATGCAACCCGACGTGCCGACCTGCGTGATCTTCCTGTTTCTGCTGAATTATTTCCAATTGACTAATTACTTTTGGATGTTCGTAGAAGGTAAATCATAACTCTCGATATTCATGAGCATTTTAAATAACAATCTATAGATATTAGGAGTGTAATCGCATGAATATTTCTGAATTTTTAATGATAACAGTTTATCAACGTCGTACGTCGATTTATGGTAATCACAAATTATAATAGAACGCTTCTAACGTTCGCGAATCAACCATAAATAATTTAAAGAAAGTATTATTTATTATATATTTCTTATATATTTTTATTGATATTTTAATAGATAAGCAATTTCTTATAAAATGAAAGAGAAAAAAAAATACGTACTAACTTTTTTCATGCTTGAAACATATTCTCTAACAATAACATCTTACCGTTTCATTATTTGAACTTCATGAAATTAGAAGGATATGTACAATGCACATATGCTCGCAGCTTATGTATTTATTTCAGGCTTGTATCTGTTCCTGCTGGTCGTCAAGACTTTCACGGGCGATAATATCAAGCTGAGGTTGTGTCTCGTTATAGGCTGGGGTAAAGTTTCATAATATCCTTTTTATCTTTCTGCTCTAGCTCCTCCGTTTCCCCGTACAATTTTATTCTTCTCTTCCACGAAAAAAATTTTCTAACTTCCAGATGAGTATAAGAAAGTTTTCCACTTGCAATTTTGTATCCTTTCGTTGAAACACATTCAAGCAAATCATGAGTTATACTTGACAATAATCTCGTTTACCGTGATATCATTCCAGGTTTGCCGATTCTATTTATCGTTATGTGGAGCATCGCGAAATCACTGGATCATAGTATCATGCCTCAACCAAATCGGGTAAGAAAAATTCTTACCGCTTTATAATTAAAAATGCCTTCGTTAAGGATAAACAATTTGAATAATTATTATTTTAACGTAGGATAAATAAAATAGATGTTACTAGCACGACTTATAAGTGCGAGCGTTACTCCGAAAAGTTTTTTTTTTTTAACTAAAATCATTCCGCAAGGAACGCGTCCGATTTGGCGAGAAAAATTCTTGGTCGACCGCTCAGCTGATTGACATGTACCATATATTCCTCTCCGAGGGGGAAAACCTTTTTCCATTGTGTATCGACTGCTTTGCTCCTCCTCTTGTTCCCCGTTCTCCGTTCACGTCACGTACTTACTTCGCCGACGCGTTAACGTGGATCGTGTCTCGAAACTCTTATCCCGATATTTCACCCGTGAATTTCAAACCAATCGATCCGGATAGATTTTTGATCGTACCCATTCTTTTACTGTTGGACCCGCGTGCGCTGGATTTGAATGAATAAAACAGTGAATTTAGACTATATTTATTATACTGATTCATAAGAATTTATAAGTTTCGTTCTTATTTCAAAACGTTCTCAAATATATAGTTTAAATATAGTTTCGAAAATCACGCCGCAAAGAACTCGTAAACATTTTGTAATTCTATTAAATGCACATCTCTAGCCAACTGCGATAAAGTACAACAAATTTCGTCTGGTGTATTACCGGTGATAAATATTTGATACGATAATGAAGAGAGCGTGTCATCGTTCACGAAACGAGCTGCTTCACGGTTCGCAAGAAGAGGAAACTTAACGACGCGACTCGTTCGCTCGTAAAGTTAACTTGTGGGTTGGCCCAGTTCCCGACGATAAACGTATAGGCATCTATGTTCACAGGAAGTCGCATTGGACAAGCATTGTCCCTGGATGGTATCACATCCTTACGATTGGTTCTACCAAGCTCCAGCGATCCTAGTCCTGTGCGTAAACGTAGTATTCCTCTTCATGATTATGTGGGTGAGTGTCCATTTCACGGTACATACATCGATGCCTGATCAACGAGCAAATAACGATAATTGAGAGAATTTCGTGGTAACGCGGTGTACGTGCACTTCGCTGATTCCACGTACCGTTTGCCTCGGATGAAATTAAAGCTCGCAACTTGCTCGTATCGTTGCTTAAAATTCATTAGCTTCGACAAATTCCCAGTGTGGATATTCGTGTATTTGCTGTTAGCAACATTTCACGAAAAGAATCATTCGATATGATATCGCCTATCGTGTCACACATTGAACTCTGCGAGAGGAATTTCCTTTCTCGCTCAGCTGTCGCATCGAAACGATCCCTTGATTGCAGGTACTGATAACGAAACTCTGGTCCGCAACGAACGCGGAAACCCAACAGTATCGAAAGGCTAGCAAAGCGTTGCTGGTTCTGATACCACTCCTCGGCGTAACTTACGTCCTGGTGCTAGCGGGTCCCACTGAGGGTCAGGTTGCTAATGCGTTCTTCTACGTTCGCGCGGCGCTACTTTCTTCGCAGGTAGGTAATGCATCCGTTCGAGTGTATCTCGTTACAAGAAGCACGCCACTCGCTACTTTTTCACTACGTTTGAAACTAGTTTAGAAAAGTAAAATTTTATTATTAAATAGAACTCGTTCACCTCTATTTTATTGCCTCCATTCAGAAGCAGTGACCTATTTTTATTAGACGAGTACGTGTTTGTTTACTCTCTTTAACATTATTTAATCACAATTGCCGTTGCTATCTTTCAGGAAATCTTATTTAATATTTGACGCGCGATAAGAATATTGACATTTTTATCGAATTTCAACGTTCGTACGTGAACGTGACTTTCACATGTCTCTGTCGACATAAGCAAAAATCGAAGCGTCAGCTCTTTGCTTATCTTTCATTCTTTTTTCTGTCGGACGTGAAGGTTGCGGTTTTAGAAGTTAACGTGATCGAATACTTCTTTAAATAATCGTTCTACAATGTTTTTCGTATAAATTTATTTCGTAATCATATTACATGATAGTCGATGTAATAAGTAATAAAAGCTTACAATATTTCACATTTTTATACAGCAGTCATAAAATATACTTTATTGTACACATTACGAAATTTGCTATACATCAAGAAATGCTACATGCCATAAGTTACACTTCCTCGATATAATTAAAAAAGAAAAAAAAACATAAAGTTTAAAAAATAATTCTTTTATTAATTTTGCAAATCAATTAAATTAATAACTAAAACGTAAGTTTTAAAAACATGTGGATATTTCCTGTAGAGATTCTCCCAGCGATGAAAAGTACCTTAATCCTCAGTGCCTGGACTTATTTCTGCAATAATACGAACATATAATTTATATCTAATTTTTAATACAAAGGAGGTATTTCGCTTTGAACAAATTTTTCGAGAAGTTCAAAGATTACTGATACAAACAGTTGTATCCAATTTTTCTACCACATTAAACAAATGACATCCTCGACAATAAGTAATCGTAATTGTGAAATCCCTTTCACGCTGGCAAAAGAATTTTTCAACCGCTATGAAAGTTTAATCCATGAAGGAACACGGAACGAAGTTACAGAGCTAATAATCTTCCGCTCCGCGAGCCGCGAGTCCTCTCGGACTCGTTATTTCATTCTGCATCACGTACCTCAACGTACTCTGCAGTCGATGTTATTAACATATCTTTGTAACAATCTATAAAAAATCTCGTGAAAAGGGATGTACGTACATGATCGAGAATAGATAATCAAATTGCTCCCTAAACTATTTAACGTTTCTTCTACGAAGCTACTATTTTCGTTGTTGCCCTTTAGTAGCAGAGTTCAAAGCTTCTACGGACAAAATACTTGGAGAAGAATTTTATATTATCAGTTTCATTCCTTACGGGAAATATTCACCTCCTTCAGGGACTATAAGAAATAAAAATAGAAACGATATAACTTTTTTTATTACATCTATACGCCACCCAACGCACAATATTTTTCCAGTGAAATATTATTTATCAAGAATATTATAATCAAGAAGAAGCAATAAATTCTATGCTAACTAGCGTATAATAAGAGAAATTATCAAGATATTAATCTTTATTAGAGAATGTTTGAAGAATGATTAATGACTTCAGGAATACGCTTCACAATTCTAGGGCTTGTTCGTCGCGTTGTTTTACTGTTTTCTGAATACCGAAGTACAAAACACGGTGAAACACCACATCGTGCGATGGACCACGGCCCGCGATCTGGACACGGAAAGAAGGTATTATAACAATTGGTCTCCCCGTTCAAGAACAGAGAGTATAAGGTATTCTATTCCCTTAATCCGTAATAAATGGTGTTAACATTGAATTGAATCTATCGAAGCGAACGGTCAAACGTCCGGTCATGTATATCTACCGTTTTTTTCAGTCGGCACATTTGAGAGAGATTTGCGATAGAGAATGCGATTGTTTCGTTTATCGATTAGAAAGAGGCCAGATGTCAGGTCGCGATCAAATGGGGACGATTTAGAATAGTAGATCGGTTTTGGATGTGTTAACGATGTGATTTACAGATTGTACTGCCCTCCGTCAAACACATACAGGAAGAGGGATTCGTCTGTGAGCGAGACGACGACCACGACCGTGATTGGATTGAACTCCACCACCACGTTCCTGGACAAATCGAAGATGCCGATCTCAGAAGATCAGAACGAGTAAAACCGATTCCCAAAGAGATCACTCTAACAGAGGGCTTATTACGATTACGAAAGATATTATATATTTTTCACTGTATATTGTTCTGAGAGATTAAAACACGATCTTGAAGAATTAGTAGAGAATGATTCCGATTAGGATTTTCTTGAGGAAGAACTAATTAGAAATTTGAGCGAAAAATGTTTGTAAGATCTGGGAAATAGTTTTTCCCCTTTATTGTTCGCTTGAGATGTTAAAAATAAATGTTAACGTCTGATTATACCAAAGTTTGTATAAGTGAAAAAGAGTTTGAAAAAAGTATTTCTTAGATCTTTAATCAACGACGATGTGTTATTTTCAAGGGAATGATATAATCGATTCGTTGAAAGGAATGGTTGGAGTAAATTAAAACAGGTCCTATAGTATGCGACAATGCTTCAACTTTTATTTCGAATTAGCATCTTTGCGTTAAAAAAAACGACTTGCCCTCACACATTCACACTCAGTCATACGTACATTCGTGCCTCACTTTCGCCTCCTTTCGCATTCGTCTCGCTCTCTGTCCCTCCTTTTTTTTATTTCTTTAAAATTTCTTTACTCCATTTCTCGTATGTCTGTTTCTGCTCGAGAAACGCGAACGCGTCTGTACCGGAGGAAAATCGAATTCCCTGTTTAAACTCTACGACACCCCGTCATCAAACTTCCACGAGCGGACTCCTGTAAAAAAGAAAAATTTGTCATAACTCTTTTTCCTTCGTCGTCGTTGTTTCATCAGTTTTATTATTGAACGATATCCGAGAACAAAATTAACTTTGAAATTGAAACACGAAAAGAAGAATATTTACAATTTAAGAGAAGGTTTGCATTCCAAACTGGGTAAAAATTATACCGACAAGTTGATAAAAAGTAAATTCTACTAAAATTGAATACGGTTATTTCTCATTACTTTACCCAATTTCGTTTGCTATAAGAGAGAAAGAAAAACAGCAAAGGAAACGTGCACTCTTCTGATTTTACGTATGCGTTGAGTTATCCAATGCGGATTCAGTTTTTCAAAACAATAAATTATCCTTAAGTAAATCGTAAATCAAAAGAAATGTACATAACGTATCTACACGGGAGTATACTTAAACACAAAATTCGTTTGCTAAGCCTAACTCGTTAATTATTCAAATGCATTTATGCATGAATAAAAATCTGATTAAAATAACAAATAACTTCACTGTAGAAGGAAAAAATTGTCATCTTAAAAGAAGTGTGACAAAATGTTGCGATCGTCCGTTCCAGGTGTCAACGTTAATAAGTCGAAAAACAAATTTGTAAATAGTGAACGAATATTCGTGAGATGAAAATCGTACTTGCATCAACTAATTCAGATAAAAAATTGTATTTGTTATTGTGACAAACTGTGTTAATGGAAAGATTGTTCATTTCGATTCCACTGCAAGCGTGAAAGCTTTATTGAATATCGAAAATATATCGTAAATAACAATTGCTTCCATAAAACCTTGGAGGTAACACTGTACTTCCAAATTCACGTACATGTCGTTAAATTTTCTTTCGTTTCTCCAGTGACACGATTGTATATTATTGTATCTTAAATGTGTCCAGATTTATGAAACGCGCTACAGAAAATCGTACATGTATGTGTATTTAATATACGTAAAAGGACTTGAAGAGCTTTACAATCATCAAGGCTATACGTTAAAAGTGATTAGTCTCATCTACCTTTGTAAATGTATACATAAATATACAGATACATATATAAGTGTGTGTATATATAAATATAAATATATATATAAAAATCTGAAAGAGAAAAAGTAATATGCCCAGAAGTAACAGGGGAGTGCGTTATTCGGGGTTCAAAGTTTTGTCCAAAGATTCGGAATAATAACTCGAAATCTAACTGATTAGGTAAGAGACCGAAGAAACGGTACCTGATATGTCATAGGATTTTATTTTCACGTTCAATTATATAATTAAAGAGCTTGCATTTTGTACAGATTCGACTTTAACACAAGTTAAGCCAGTCCGATGTTAATAACACTTAAAAGAATCGAAAACTTAGCGAAATGAAAATATAATATTTATCGGAGAACACACTTAGTATCTGTAGAGTTAAATGTATAATTTAAAAGATTTTTTCCTGAATAATATACCTGTTCGTATACAGTATAAAATTTTCAAAGCAATTTACAAAAACGATATTTTAATAAATAAAATAATTAATGTCATTCCCTATAAGTTTGGAGTATTAGAACGATGCAAAGTAAGCATATGAAAATGATGAACGATCTTTGGACCTTAAAGAATTATCCCTCTAAGATATTACTTGATAATTATTTTGTTTCATCAATACGTTAGGCGACCCGTAGATGTTTATTAAATAACCTCGTATATACAAGCTAGAGGAAAATTAAAGAAAGGTTGTGAATGGTACGCGTTGTTCGATGTATCGTCGTTTTAGACTGTGTACCTATTATACTCGATGTAATAACAGTTTTATTAAGACACAGCTTGTCTTATGCTGAACTAAATTGGACTAAATTGTCTCGCGGTGATACATGCGCCTCAATGGAAATGATTTAAATGTGCTTTATGACCAAGCTATGTGTATACTTATAAACAATCGAAATAGATCGCGGTTTCTTTCTTAATGAATGAAAATTTGTATCGAGTTTGATTACGTTAAAAGTATGCATTATTGAATAAGGGACTAGTCACGATGTTTACCATAAATGATGCTATTTTCACTTAAATGAACAGAATAAACATGTTGATTGAAGAATTCAGATATTATAAGTACTTGTATATATACCAAAATCAAGGAAGCGTAATCTTGTTTATGGAATGTTCATAACAAATGAGCAAAATGTACGTGTCTAAGAAAAAAAAGAAAAATAAGAGAGTAAAATGGTACTACTATTGAGATTACGAATCTTATATGTATGAATTACCTTTGTTTTTCTTTTCTTTACATTCAATTTTCATTTAATGTTACATTAACAACTGCTGTACTGTTCATATTGTTACCGTGTCCACGTTTATGTAAGACCTAACAATACTTTGTACAAGTTTTATGATACAAATATATTACGACAATTCAGTTTATATACCATACATTATACTTTGTTTAGTGTTACACCTTCCATGGATTAAACCTTCTCTTGTACGAAGCAATGATCTTATTCATATTTAAAAAAGTCACTGACAAAAGAATCCGACTGTATTCCTTTTTTTTCAAATTCAAGGAATTTTGTTGCTTTCTTTTTCCACATGACAGATACTGAGAAAATAGAAATCTACACACTTATGCACCTCCATCAACAAACATACTTCACACCTATTCATTTTGAAGGTATTAACCTCGAAGTGTTCTCGTGGTTCTGGTACTTTGGTTTTCCGTGAGTGAAGGGCAGGTATCTGTATTTGATCATATGCTGTGAACAAATTTGAGATTGATTACTTTCAATTCTCAGTCACAAGTAGTTTTAAATAATGACACATTCTCTTATAATTGATTACAAAGTGATTGTGTAAAACAAAATATAGAGAAATATACTTTACCTTTATTTGACGCTTCATGGTAATGGAAAATAGCGTTATGAAATACATAACAAGTATGGGCCAAAATACTGGTATGTTAAAGCAATCAAACAGAGTACATATCATTGCAATCACTGTGGATCTCATCACAGAATACCAGAATTTAAATTCCGGCAATCTTCTAATAAATGGCCTAAATTCTTCATTTGATCTCGTAGGTAACTCTGGCCCCTCACCATCTATAAACAAATTTTGGTTAAGAGTACATTTGAAATTGGAATTGCGAATGAGACAGAAAGATGCTCTCTCACTCAAACTTGTAATTCATTTTATCTTATCTAACATTATCCCTACTTAGTTTTATCTCATGGTAATGATTAGTGATCCATGAATGTACTATTTTAAAAACTACTTGCCATCGAAATCCATTGCAGGATCAATTTTAGGAGTAAGGAATGCTATAAATAAATTTAGGTGATAAATTCCTAGCGCATATGTGACAATATACCACCCCTAGAAAAATAATGCATAGTATTTACGGTGCAAACAGTAATTATGGAAGTTTTAAATTAATCCAGATCAACATTAAAGAAAAACACTTACTTGTGAAAGAAATATACGGAGGATAAAAACAATTATTAGTAATAAAGCAACTGTCCATCTTGATATTACGTGAGGAGTCCACAAATCCAAATATCTTTGATATACCTGAAATGTAAACGAGTTTATAATCCAGTGAAATAGAAAATATTAATATCTAGCAGTATGCTAAATAAAAAAGAGAAAGTACATACTTGTGAAATTTTTCCTAAGGTTTGACTAAAAATATTCCTTCTTGCAGGACCACCCAGATGCTCATCTTGCATCATTTTACCTTTCTAATAAGAAAATTTTTAATTTTGTTCAATCGTAAATTTCTAACAAATGCTTTATTCAATTATAAACCACAAAATAAAAATGTCCCTCATCTTTAGTCCATTACATTCTTGGAAAATTTAGAAAACACTGACAATTTTAAATGAACTTTTAAATCATAATAAAACCTTATCTCGATAATTTATGGAACCAGAACTATAAGCACCACTGTCTTAGATTATTAGAGAAAATGATTATTAATACTAATTTAAGGGTGATGAAATATAAGACTTCTCAAGCAAGATTTCCCTCGGATTATTATATTATACAATAAGTCATGAAACTCAAATAAAACTATAAATCCGGACTCATCGTTCGCATCATCATATTCCTTAAAATGATTACTATAGTACCAAAAATTAATTATATCATCGCTAGTTTCTAGTATCACAGAATACACCGAACGACATATGCACATAACCTCTTTGTTTCACGATTATAACAAGTTCAATAGTAAATCGACGGGCAAAAATTAAATAAGTAACATTTACCTAACGTATCTGTACGTTTTCAGTCAATCTTCTGGATTAATTCGGTACTTATTTGGTTAAAAAAAAATAACACGTCACAACATTAATGGCATATGTACTATGATTAGACGTACTATACAGAATTTGCAAGGTGCTTCAACCAGAGATAAAGAGGGAGATTGCTCATGAGCCCGTTTTTCGCTTTTCGCCGTCTGTTACCGCCTCCAGCGGCGGAGACTCGAACCGTACCCACTTTCTAGGAAAAAGAGTGGGGCAGGCACATTATTTTCGTGCGCGAAAGACACGAGCTCATGATTACTGCCCGGTAATCAATTTACAGTGAAATTAATACGAATCCTACATTTTCGAAACACATTCATGATATCTTTTTTAAAAACTCCATTAACCACGGTGTATGTATGTACGATCGTGCGCTTTTTATCCCGTATCGTCCCGTAACGATTGATGGATATCTAATTCTAAGTTTATTATCTACTCGTTGACAATTACTTCAAAAACTAATGCTTGTGCAAATACTAAATTTAATATAATTGCATGCGATAAGATGCTGAAGAAAACTTGTATATGCATAACGAAAATTGTATATGCATACGAAATAGTTTTGAATAAATAAATAAATCTTCCTAGTTAACAATTAATAATTGCAATGTCGTATAAAAAAAAATTAGCTTCTAATAAGTAATAGAAGAAAGTAAATGTCTAAAGTAAACAATCAAATTTTATATAAATTCGAGTTTCAAATAAGTTGTCAAAAAATGATGCCTTCACGAACGAATCTACCGACCGAACGTTAAAATTTTTATTTTTAGAATAGAAGACTGTGAAACTGACAAAAGCGCGGCGCCATATTGCGTGCTTGTGTTTGGTTACTGTTCTGGCGCGTGGTCAAGAATTGTTATATTTAATTAATTACGATGTCGGATAACCAGGTGAGCTTTCTTGTTTTGACAAACGTTTCATTAGCAAACAATTCACACTATAAATGCGACGTAACACTCGGATGTTCAATCGTATCTCGAGTCTAATCGGTCTAACCTTGCGTATTAGGAACAAAAACCCGAAGCCGGCCCAGGCGACGCAAATTCGGAGTACATAAAGCTCAAAGTCGTTGGAAATGTAAGAGATCCCATGCTTAATTATGTGTATTTATAAATTTCTATGATGTTCGGATACCGACTATTCCATTTCTTTCCTTTTTTTAGGATAGCAACGAAATTCACTTCAGGGTAAAGATGACCACTCAAATGGGCAAACTGAAGAAATCATATAGTGATCGTGTGGTTAGTTTCTTTTTAAAAATATGCAATTCGGTGAAGTGACACTGATATATCTTTTTCATAATAATCAAAATATTATTGATTGCAAACCATTAGATTAGAAGATAATATTTTTATCTTTCATGGAACAAAGTATATAAAGAATCATTTTTTGCACAAGCTACAGATACAAAATTAAAAGTAACTTTATGCTTTATTGAAATCAAAACATGTTGTCATATCAAACTGATATTATCATATTCTTTAACAGAAACAACTAGCAATTAATTATTACAATAACTTTTAATTTTGAAGAATGACTTTTTAATAGTTTTATTTTTTATTATTTGAGAGTTCAAAGGGTTTTCGTTTATTTAGGGTGTACCTATGACGTCACTCAGGTTTCTGTTTGATGGTAAAAGAATTAACGACGATGAAACACCAAAGCAGGTAATCTTTAATTCCAACTATAATAGAAACTGTGATTTAATTTGTAATGTGATAAGAGCCTTGATATTCTAATTATATTCCAGCTTGAAATGGAAAATGATGATGTAATTGAAGTATATCAAGAGCAAACAGGTGGTCACTACTGAAGAAATAAAATCTATTCAGGTTCAACATCTCTTAAAGTGAAAGTGACTATCATAAAGAAATGGACAAGTTTAACAGTATATATATATATGTATGTTATAAACAAAATATTATGTAATTTGGATTTTTTTTAAGTAACATTTTGATGTGCTGTTCTACATTCCTGTAACGTGACAAGTTTAAACATCATCAACAGTTTTCATACTAATGTACACATTCATCCAGTAAAAACAAAACAAAAAAGAGTTATGCCTTAAATGCCGTAAATTTAATCTATTAATGATTATTTGGCAATGTATATTTGCACTTTGAAACTTTAGGTAAATCTCGAGAAACTTATGTTTTGTTGCTGGAACGCGGTAAATAATACAAAACGTGGGTATGATTGATTCGAAACAAAATTGTTGCGTTTAAGGCTGGTCTAAAATAAAGTAACTGTAACATTTCCCTTTTGCCTTTTTTATATAATTGTAATATCAATAGAGTATTTTTTATTTCAAATTTGCACATTAATATGAAGATGAAACATTAATTTTTTATTTTTTAATGAATAAAAAGCTTAGGGAATTCATTGTCAGTAATGTGGATGCTTCCAGAGAATCTATTCAAAAGACTATCATGAATATGCAACACATTGCATATCAACTAATTGTCATAAAATTATATCATATAATCGAAGATTTTTTAAACAGAATTGCAAGGAGTGTACAACATGCTGATAACACTTAATTTTGTGTGCAATTATGATCCTCATTCATGTTTAAAGAAAAATAATATCTTAATTGCATTTTATTTGACAATGAACTTGTATATTCTACAAGTTCTTCTTGCACGTAATTTTTATGTAGGCATCCTCATTACAAATTATTGTTCAATAATTTGGAACGATAATATTTTTCTTAATTGTAACAAAACTTATTCTTGTACAGACAAGGCATACTATTCTCGTTTTCATTATTAACGTGTAAACATCGACCTACATTCTTCGCAATGTTATGCCTTTAAACTACTTCTGTTCCTGTTTTGAAACCACCATGAGCTTTTTTCAATAATACACACAATAAATAAATTTGTTTATAGGTAGAATAGATAAGTGAATAAAATTATATTACTTTTAGTAATGCTGTATAACGTAAATGTAGAAGATTTGTTAAATGATAGGATAACAGAATACTTAGTAATAAAAATTATATTCTCTTTTTCATAATAAGGACAGAAAATGATTTTGATATAAATAATATTGTAATAATCATTAGGTTTGTAATAATCAATACGGTCAGATATAATATTCACGTTTACAAAGCTTTATGGAATTCACAAACATGTTTGCATCTGCCAATAGTATTAATTATCTGTAATAATAATCCAAAAGAAAGAATAAATGAATCTTCATCTTTCTCTACTTATATTACTTACAATCAATGGTTTAAAAAACAGTTGGTCAAAAATGATTACTTATAAACAACAAGGCGATCTTTTCGTTTAATAGAATTGCTTTTATTTATATATAGAACAGTTATATTGAACATTGTTGATAATTGCTATTATTACTTACTTTTTAGCACTTAAACATATTATTCGCAATAGTTTTAACATTGTAAGCGGACATTCATAAAAATAATTAACTATTTACAATTCATATTGAAATAACTATTAATCTTAATATGTAGCATCCTATCATTATTACACATTTACAGTGATCTATAATCTGGAAGAAGCAATTTCCTTTTTTATTGCCCCCGTAACCGTAATGTTATAAAAATCGAAATTTCTAACAGAAGGCTTAATACAGAATAAGTATATAGGATTATCGAAAATCAAAATTGTAATGCTAATTGTTCAGTTATCTGTTCACACACAAATTGCTTCTTCGGAAACAATAACAACTTAATTGTTATAGTTCGATCGCCTAATTAGCACTTATGCACCGGTGCAAAAAATGTCAGCGATTAGATAAATAGTTGATTCAATAAAATGAGTTTATAGGTTCATATACACAGCCCATAATATGCATACAGAAAAATAATGCATAAACTATTATCTGAAGAACGAGTCCATTCCCTCGGTGAATAATTCCTTTATAGCAGATAAACCATGAACTGTTTTAAGTGAATATCGTTGAATTAAAGTAGAAGGTGTTCTTATGTAAGAAAATTTTACACAGTATTTTACGTGATATTAACAACAATCTCATTTACCACGTCACCAAGTTTACTTTTTGCCTGTCTTTTGAACTAATTTTGTATGACAAACTTGATCAATCACGTCAAGTTTTATTAGAAGTAATATATTACAATATAGAATTATTTTTTAACGTTCTGGCCAATTTAAACAAATTTGCCAATAAAGGGCTCACGCAGCAATTTTAGTTATTGTGTAAACTCGCAGGATCAAAGAGAATGTGTTATGATGAGTTGTAACAAAGTTTATATAAAGAGTTACGATATCTCGTTGTTAAACTTATTCAGAAACAAAGAGTTGTACTGAAGACATCAGTCTTTGATTTCTTTTTGACACGATTACAAATCTAATATGACCATCCACACTGTTCACTTTACAATGATGCGTTATAAAATAATTCTATTTCTGAATAAAATGGATAAAAAGAGATTCCGAATTAACATTTTTAATTGATTAACAAAATAATTACGAGAATAAATTAGAGAATATAACATCCTCCCCTTCTAGTTCATCTACATTACAAAGAAGCACACGATAAATTCAATCCACCTTAACGAAAAAATATAATTCCGGCAATAATATGAAACTATTTATTTTCAACGATATAATTTATCCGATTTCTAGTGTAATAAAAATTTCGACTAAGAAATTCGATAGTTCTCATCTCTTAAGTACAAATACTACGTACTAAATAAGTATTTTTTTTTTTTTTGTTATATAATGACATAATTTATATGTATATACTTAAATAAAATGTACAATGTTTTAGTTTGAAATACATTTCTTCGAATATAATCTTTCGCGTATTGTGTGACTGAAACAATATTAGCGTTTAGCTCTCACCCCATTTTCGTTTTCCCTTGTAATACTTTCATTCAATAATTAGCTTTACTTACTCATTGCATCTTAATAAATATAATCATCAGTATTAGAGTAATCTGTTAATCTTTAAAGCGCTGTTATTTCTTGGCGAGGCATACGGGAATAAATCTGTCAAAAGTCTCGGACTTGTCCCAGAATTATCAGTTTTTAACAAAGAATGATTGTAAATTACAATATATCACGATGCCATACCCATGTTTTCTTTGTATGATCAAACCTGTGTGCTAGCCACTGTTGCTCCAGTAGTTGGTATCTATCTTGATTTAGGTACAAAGGTTTACCACGTCTGAAACAAAGTATTAAAGAACATAGTTATACAAACGTCGTTGTTAGACATTCATTAACATTAACAGAAATTAATCATACTTCAGATCTTTGTCTTCTTCTTCGAAGTCGTCGAGATACAAAGATCCCCACAGACAAACTCGTTGACCTCGAATTACAACTATATAAGTTGACGTTACTACTAGATATATACCAGTCCCACCTCCACAGTCGATTGAATGCTGAACGAAAAGAATCGTCACATATACAAATATATCATACAAATCTTTACACATATATTCATACGTATTAAGAAAAGATATTTACTTGAACAACTTCGCATACATTACATCGTTTACGGGTTTGTTTAAGGCAAACAATGGCACCACATAACAGACAGATGCTGATTTCTTGTGGTATCGAGTGACCTTGACGACACTGCCGGCCATGATAATACTGAAAGAAATAATCATTCATAAGATCTGAATAAAAATATATAACATAAACAGTTTCATATATTCGTACCGTGAAAATCTTCTCGTATTCCCTTGGAAGACTGAGTAACTTCGGTACTTGCCAGGATATATGCTGCTCCATAATTAAATACCTGCCTGCGTCGTTTTGACTTACAAAACCGAGAAACTGATCGCACCACATTCGTGGCACAGCCACACTCGCTTCGTTATCTTGCCAGTTCAAGGCTATAGCCGAATTAAATATCTTCCAATCCGTAACTAATTCTAAATAACAAACTAATCTCGGGAACTCAGCCTGTGCTGACCTAATTATAGGTAATGGCTCCTCGTACAAGTGGTAACGAAGTAATGCGGCTATACGTAAAAATGGTAAGCACATTGATTGTATCTAAAACAATACATAATTAAATGTATAAGAAACTACTTTAAAAAAATGAGATGATGAAAGCCTAAGGTTTCTACATGTACCTGTTGTTCGATACTGTGCATCTTGTCTCTTGCGTACGGCGTACATGACGATGTGGACGCATCATATAAAACATATCCTGGGTAGAGTGGGCTATTATTAAAATATTCAATAATCCTGCAAAGTATAGTTTCTGAAGTCACAGGTTCATGTTCCGCATCCCGTGAACATTCTCTCCTCAAAAATGAATTCCTTTCTGCCTCTGAGAAACCACAGCTTATTTGTACTATAACTTGATAGTACAATAAGTTAAAGATTACTTTTACTACGCTGTTGAAGTATGCTGAAATTGACCAAAATTTAATGTTTAAAAACCTGTAAAGTAATACGATTAAATCAGGCGAAGTGATTCTTTACTCACTGTGATCCAAATGTAGAGGAAGCAGAAGTATAAACTGTATAAGAAGAGCAGTTGGATCTCTGAGGAGAAGTGGGACTTCTCTGCCGTCTGCCATGCTTGGCGCAAACGGTACAGCAGGTTCGAGAGGCAACCCAGAGAGTTGTTGCCACGTGCGCTCTGCCGGCCAGAACATACACAATCGTGCGTTCCATGCTAATACATCAAGAAGTGCAACTGTAACAGGAAAGTAATTATTCCTATATCTTTCATCTTCAGTAATTATTTATAATTATCGTTAATAATGTAAGATAGGAACTTGCCAGTGCAATCACGTTTTGGCCTCAACGGTATGGTAGTAGGTGGCGGGATACATAACGATCCTCCTCGTTGCACAAGTTCAATCTCGAAATTAGTTCGAGCTATGGAAGTTATGTTAACAAATCGACAGATTTGTTGTCTGATTTTAAGGTATGCACACCTGGTCATATCTTGCACAGCTTTACGCATTGCTTCAGACAAAAATGTTCGCCTCTGTAACGAAGAAAAAGAAATGGACCATTGATATCAAGTAAGATTTACAATTAATTAAGAAAAAATTCAGATATTTACCGACGGACTTACCGGGAACTTTATTTTTAGGATCTCTTTCAACAGATTATTTATATCTGGAATTATAGTGGAAAGGGGTGCGTAAGGAGATCGCACGATAGTACCACGTTTTCCCAATTTCGGAGATAATGGTAGGAAACAATTGGCTAATTGCCGGCAAAGCGGACATAAATATTCGCCGTTCTCTGCAGAAAGAGACAAATCTCTTTGCTGATGACCGAGAGATTTTACGTATGGCAGCAAACATTCCAAATGTAAATGATGTCCACACGTTTGAACGTAAACTCCACTTTCCCAACCTATATTAACGGATAGCAGCAACGATACCTGTTAAAGGCAAATAAAAAATATATACACCATTTGTCAAGGATCAATAATATTTTTTATATAATGATTGTGATATTCACTCTATTAAAATGACGATTCATTGCATTCATTCTAAGATCGAAATAGGCACCACGTGTATCACTCTTTGGTATAAGCGGGTCATCGTCAGAAGTAGGTAGAACTACCCGATCTGGTTGTTGTCGTTCATGACCAATAACACTTGTTTCCTGAAGAACAAATTTTTTATTATAATTGGAAAACGCTTCATTTAAAAATCTAATAAATTGAATATATTACCTGAACCAATACAACAAGACCTATAGGATTATCCTCTGTACTAGGACTACTTTGACTGCAAATAACACAGTCGTATTCCTTTTTACTAGTTAATTTGGTAGCATCGTCCTTTTGCTCCCAAGACATACCAGATACTCCAGCTTCGTCTAAATAAAATTTGTTTTCATCAATTAAGAAAATCTTACTTTTAAAAATACATATTATTTGCAATTACTTTACCTGTCTCCATTGCTTTCTCCATGAATTGCTTTCTTTTATTAGCAAACTCGGCCATTAACTTTTGTTGCCTTTCCTTCGCCCGCCTTCGTCTCTCTTCTCTTTCTCGATCTTCTTTCTCTCGTTGTTTATCTTCACTCTTCTGCATGCTTGGCCATAATTTGTTTCTAGCATCCTTTATAGCTTCCTTACATGTTGTATCCAAATTCGCTATTTTGTTAAGTAGCTGCGCGACGAAGAATGGGCCATCGCCGATTCGTGATTCCGATGGTTCAGTAGTCGAACTACTACTAGCTTCGTTATCTGATATTCCATCCTGTTCAGGATTATAACTATCCGGAATACCCGACAATTTCGAGTGCAATTTCAATAATAACGTGATTATACTCTCATCCACTTTCACGACTTGCGATCCGCTCTAGATAAATAAGAAACCATTAATCGTAAAATAGATGACTAGATCATAAAAATGAAGGGAACATAGGAGAAATTATTACCTGGGCTTCTCTCCGCTTAAAGTTCTTATGAGAACTTGACGTGGATGGGACAATCTCTGTTGATGTCACTCTAGAATTACTTAGTCTCGAATACACACTTGGAGCAACAACTATTTCGTTGCCAGCCATTACAGCAGGTCGCTGAGGTGCAGGCGGTAATGCTGGTTGAGTACTAATATCTATACACAGAGATTATATGTATAGATTAAAAACAAGTGAATGATATTTCATCAAGTTATATGCATTATTTTAACAAAACAGCAATAAATAAATGACATTTAAAAATGTTCTAAGCTACTATTACTCTTGGTTATTGGAACTCACTATTTTCTTCTCAAGAAATAAATTCTGTTTTGGATTGGTTTTTTTCAAACTAAGAGTACATATAATTATGACAATATAATATGCATAACAACAATAAGGAGGATACAACTATGGTTAAGGTGAAAAGATTGAACAACATACTGTTTGGTAAAGGAGGTGATTCAAGGGCAAGGGCCATGGATTCTTCAGTGGATGATGGCAAAGCTCTTTGTAGTGTTATTGTATCATCTTCATTATTATCTTCTGATAAGTAAGTAACTTGAAAAGTTATTTCAAATTGGTCTACAAAATAGTAAAGAAAATAAAGCAAAACATCATTATAGTATCGTATAATAATAGTATTCTATTACTGAAATAATGATACGATTAAATCTATCGGATATGGATATGTACTACCATATGTAATTTGCATTTTAATTTATGGTAAAAACAAATAAACATACTAGGTTCAAAAAACGTATAAAGTAAAGGTACAAATATTAATGAAATTTACTAATGTGAATATTCCTATAAGAATTCTTAATGATATGTTCTATACAGTGAATATCTGAAATGAGAGATGAATATAACTTACCATTTGGTTGAGGTAAAGCAGGCAAAGAAGCGTTCATAGCAATTTGTAAACCAGTATCATTACTGATTGTCTCTAGGGATGGCAGAGCTAAAACTTCCAAAGAGTTTTCATCTGTCGCGTCATTTATCATAAGTGAAGTTCCAACTTCAGCCAATTCACCTTGAATTTCCCATTCAAATTCACCTAGAATGATTTTAACCAAGCCAATTAACATCATAACATGTGCCGAACAGTGATAGAACTGTAATAATAATTTTACTCACTATCAGAGCCACTTGACTCTGGTTCTTGAGCAAACAATACTTCGGGTATTACCGTCCTAAGATTGTCTGACAAATTATCAGTAATATACCATCCAACTAGGTCCATGTCTTTAATTACACGAGCTGGCCGTTCACTAGTATATTGGCATAAAGGATTCATCTGAAACGAATATAAAAATTAATGGTTAGAACTCTAACATGATGCCTGCTATAATTTTATTACAATTAAATATTTACAGATTTATCAGGTAGTTCTGCAGTAACTACTGCCATTTCTAACAAATAAATAGTCAATGACATGATGTGTTCTGATATGTTATGCCCATACACAGCCTTGTATAAAATTATTAAAATCATGGCATGAAACACTCTAGATCGTAGCACATTTCGTGGATCATCGTATGCGGATGCAACAGGTGCAGGGTGCCTAAATGGTGGCCACGGAATTGCACTAGATTTCAATTTTCCTGATTGCTTCACACTGAAACATAAATTGACACTTGTGTAACGAATCCAAGGCAAGAGAAATTGTTATACTCACTATTGAGTGAAACGGTCCATTGCCATTTGAAACTCTCCCTTTTGTGCTGCTCTTAGCAAAACGTGCAATGGATCAAATAGTTCTTCCCAAACTAAACGAGGTTTCGGGCCATACATTCCCTGTTGCATATTTCCACTGGCTTCAAGATTGGGCGCTCTATATACTGCTACCTATAAGCCAAATATTGAAACTGTAGAATATGATAATTATACTACTAACATAATACACGAAACATACATCAGCTAATACAGATTCAAAATCTCTATTTTGCGTGCTGCCACAACGTTCTGGCATTAATTCCATTAACTGGCTATGAGTTTTGTCTCCCATAGATAACAAAGTGACCATTTCTAAGCGGGACATTTCAGGATCGGATAAACCTGAAGAAAACAGTACATTTGTTATGTATGCAATTCCATCAGATCATGAAAATACATATGAAACTTGCCTAAATTTGTTCGAACGTTAACTAATATAGCTAAGAATGTTAGAAAGCTTTCTAACATTAGTGTATCATGTTCCCCGTCCATGTATTCATTTGGAGATGCCCTATATAAACGAAGGCTCATTTCTTGTTTTATCTGGAACCTATTTAAGCAGAACAAGTGATAATCAGTAAGAATTTTAATATACAAAAGGAAAGAATATTTAGTGAATGTTGAAGAATAATTGAAACATACTTTTCAATTATTGTTTTTAGGAAAACATCTGGTTGTAATTTCGTTGCGCATATTTGTAATAAATATAGATCTGCATCCACCATTGAGTTACAAAAGTTACACTGTATATATGTCATTATTTGACCCTTTATCTGAAGGCCATTACGTATCCACAGTCCATTTAGGATTTCGTAAAAGGCGACCTAAACAAAAATCAATTAATTTTAATTTAATTGAAATGAGACGAATTATTCATTTAAGGATTTATTCTATGGATTAATTGTTTTTCAAAATACTATATACATCTTTACTTTCTATGAACAAATAATTATTTATTCTTCCCACAAAGCGTGTATGACGCATAGGAGATATAACAGTATCTTCACGTAAGTTTTTATTTCAATGCAAATATTTATCAGAATTACAATTAATTACAATTATCTCCAAGTGTTAAAAAAATATTTTAAACCCTTAAGTGAAAATAAAAAAATTATTAATAACGACTATTTTAATAACAACCCTGTTACATATAAGCATACGCGGAATATTTAGATAGAGATTTGTATTACAATTTAATAAGAAATGATACAACAGTAATACTTAATAAGAGGATAACAATTAAGAAACATTCAGATATGTGGATGTTTTGAAATATGAATTGTCCCATAGAATAATCAACTTGATAGAAGAGGGGTATATTTCCGTTTCCTTTGGGTCGACCAATCCCGTAACTGGAAACCATCACCAATGCTGTGTTGTCAGTTCGCAGTAATCCAAATGTTACATTCAATGAACAACAGAGCAGGAGCAGACACTTCTGTAGTTTCGGAAGAACCAACTAATGCTCCTTTCGGGGTGTGAGTTTCCACGAATATTTGATTACCGTTAACTATAATTCTGGTACTTATCTCAGAAACGCGGTACAATGAACATCGATTGATAAGAGAAGAAAGAAGAAGAAAATTGTGCTGTGATATTTGTGCCTACTTATCATACATTTTAATATCCTTTCACTATATAAACGAAAATGGCCATAATCAGCTTGAAAATTGTCTTCATTTGTTTGTTATCAAGTTTCGGTCAGTTTTCAAACGGTATTGAAATCGGTCTCATAGACATATCGGAATTACTTAAATTCGGACATGAGGTGATACTCAACGCTTTCGAAGCATGGGAATTGGTGCGTCCAAACGATCCTGAATATGACAACGGTCTCCCATTCATACATCGAATGGAGAGAGAATTGAAGAATCGTATATCAAAAGTGTCGCGAAGAATAGACACGTTTCAAGACCAAATAGACATAAAACTCGATGCCATTTTGGCGAAACTACTGCACGAATTACCGTTACAAGAAAAACTTGATCAGAAATTGTACGCAGTTGATCAATATGTTGCACAAATTAATGATTTGTACAACGTCTTCGCGTTGTATTCGGATGGACCCCGGAGATACGAAAAATATACGTTAGAAGACTTTGCGAAAACGTGTGTCTCCTCGAGAACAGGTGCTCTCCCTGACCTTATAAAAACTCTACACCGTTTATTTGTCCCTTCTGATGGAGCTCTTAGCCAAAGCCTTCTATTACTATTGGCGAATGAAATGCAAGTAAGTAATTTATACGTTATTATATTATTATTATAAGAAAAATTAGTTTTAGTAATGTCATTTTCTAAAGGACACACCAATTAAAAATTCATTGCACTGAATTTTTGATATGTGATATTGTTAGATAGTACCTAAGTGCAAGTTAATCTGGTAAACAACAAATGAAGTTCAATCTATCGCATACAACAGGTATTAAACTAGGGAGAGTATCATAGCAATCAACTGACATCCGACAATTACACTTAGCCTAGTTGCACACTAGATAAGAATACAGATGCAGTGTAGCGGTACACTGTTTATGACATGTTGAAGCTTGTACATTTAGATAGTGCTTATTTTACTTATTGATTGAATACTTCAAGTGACAATCACTCCTTTTGAAAGAATCTCCAAAAATTAATGGAAACTCAACAAAAACAAGATTTCATAAAATAAATGTCCTGTTATCTATATATCAAATTCTTATATAACTTGTATCTACTATATTTTATCCTTTATAAAACATATCAGTATCATGAAATCAACAATGCCCTCGAACAACCATGCGAACAAGTTTAAAAAACTAATTAACGAAGTCACGTGATAATTCATAAATTGGCTACATTTTAAAGGCTGCAAGTGGCCGTACGGCATTTGTGAAATGTGAAATGAAACTTCTGTCTCATTTTATTAATTCATGAATCTTAATTTAACTAATAACGTACAAAAGAAGAATTCCTCGTACAAAAGAAAAGAGTACATTCCTCCGTTGTGTGTAAACAGCTTAACTACAGAGTAAGAGAATAAAGAGAAGCATGCGCAGTGTTGTCAAATACCATTTAAGCTCGTACGATCACAGTTTGAGAGGGGAGGAATTGAGGAACAGAGAATCAAATGACGGGAGTAACGTGAAATTCTCCGTCAGTATCAGTACAGTCTGAGCTGGCGAAGAGAAGATACTCGTATACATTGCAAACCACGTATCTCACATAAATATAATTAATCTTCACCGAAATAATAATCAAGTGAATGGCAGTGCGATATAGTGCATAGTGAACTTCTCAAAAAGAGTTTTCTGGTCGATTGCTCAGGGTATATGAAAAAGAAAATTTGGAAGTAAACAAACTTTGTCTCTGAGGTTTCAATTTTTGCATCTTATTCTTGAAACGCTTCGGTTAATAAACGTGCCAACTTTTCATGACCTGTATAACTGCGAAATACTTTCCATTCGTTACCATTCGCTGCCGACGCAGAAATAAGGATTGGAATTTGTCTTTGAATTCTTTCTATGCGTATCGTGTGACCCAGGTGAAACAAAGAACAACTCAGAGAACACGTTCCTAAGATATTACTGCGAGGTAACTGTACTCGGTTAAAGTTTCTCACATCGTTATTTTCTCCAGTTTTCAAGCAAATCGTGTCAAAGTTGTATACAAACAAAAGTGTACGTTCTAAGACTTAAATGATTTTAGTACATACACCAGCTTCAGATTAAATTATTAGATTTCAAAAACTTTTTGTGCACGTATTTAATAGTAGTCCGTTCTTTTTTTAAATAGATCATAATATTATACGATGAAATTGCCGCAAGTACAATGAAACCCCAGAAGAGGCTGTTTCTAAGACTTGTAAAAAAATTGCTTAGCGCTCGTCATAAATATACACGTATACAATTGAAATTGTTACATAATTAATTTATGTTTCTAGAACGCTATAGCAGCGTTAATTGATGTACTCAAAACCTTACGCTAATAAATTGAAGCAAATAAAACCTTCGACTCACTTAGTCTTAACAAAGATCTTTTTTGCAACTGTATAGTTTTTCGGCAAACGATTTGAGAAACACGTAACAAATAAAAAGGAAGATCACTTAAAACGTCGATAGTCGTTAAAAACTCTCAATCCACCGGAAGCACTAATAATTAGATGTGAAACATGACTCACATTTGAACGAATTAAACATGACCTCCTGGAGGAAAAAAAGAGGCATTATCAATCGAGAACGAATCTTTGAAATGTTAGACATAACGTTGGCAAATTACATACACCGTTTGCAATTTTTCCGCGAAGCGGGTCGCAATATCACTTTAATTTAGCTACTGACGTATCGACTTTTTAATGCAATCAGCACATCCGACCCTTGCATTCAACTATGATTTACGTGTTAGTAAGCTATCCGTGCACTTGCTTATACGAAAAAGCAAATACTATGAGACTGCTACTACAAATATGTTCACATTTTTGTCTTCGCGTATTTCAAGGCTGCTATATTAGTTACGAACAGATTTCGCATTGGCGTTCTTTTCTAAGCATACTATAGATTTTATATCATAATTGAAATTTAATCATAACGAACAGTGAATAAATCAAATAAACTCTATTCATACTAAAGAGAAATGAGAAAATATAAGGCGTATGTTGCTTAACAGTTGTGTATCATCCATCCAATAATTACATATCAATAATTAAGAACTGAAGAAAAATTGATGCGATTAAAACATTTCGCTTATTGTACAATCCTAAATTGAAACCAGAGACAGAGGGAATAAGAAGAACAAGTAAATAGTATGAGTCCTCAACCCTACACATTTTCATACAGGTACTACACATGTAATGGATTATATATAGGAGCTTCGTGCATCCGTCTACACAAACTACTTGTCTATAAAATAAAGAACAAGAAGTAACACTAAGCACACAAAAATGGGAAGAGTCGTTACATGTCTATTGTTCCTTTGCATGATATGGGGAGCAATAGGAATAGAGTACGATATTACTGTAATCGACCAAATGCGAAACAAGTTACTGAGATTAGAGAAATCACTGGAAAGAGACTTGTTCGATCCAAGGCTGAACGTGTTCGAAGGCCGAGAGCAGGAGAAATATATGTGGCTGATAAAAAGCTTTAAGAATTTCGGTGACGAGTTAGAGGCAAATTACTCGACTAACGGTTATGAGAACTTGAACGCCCTGAGCTCCATTTGGCTATGGGCTCGAACAGAGAGCGAACTAAAAGCGATCGACGGCCTGTATCGTATCTTCCGATTAATGCAAAAGGAAATCATCAGTGGAAATGCTCCTCTTGAGTTATCGAAACTAAATGATTTCTTAGATACCATTCTGCATGATCCAAACGCGTCGATCGTGCGCACATTGGAACGCATCAGTAATTTAATAGTGCAGGAAAAGTTGTTCGTGTCGGCTTATCAGGTAGATTAAAAAACAATAAATCGCAGAAAATTTTCTGTTCGATTAAATTGGTGAACGTTTTTATGATAAACGATTTAAACGTGGGAAATTAAATAGCCCTATCGCATAGAACAGCATTTTGTACTTCACTTTGTTTCTTTACTGTTTTCCCAGGAAGCTTCCTCGCAGATTTGCAATGAGAATCAATCGCTCCAACAATTGCTATATAATTTATATACCACAGTAACTTTGACGGAAATCAAGGGTTACAGCATGATTCAATTTTCGTATAAGATGCTACGATTGTATAATCCAGGTACCAACATATTCAAATTCCTGGTCTGAGAAAAATTTTGAACAACACAGTTTAATTCGGACGAATTCAATATAGGTAGTAATTTCACCGAGGAAATGAATATAGTAAAACAGCAGTATGAGAAGAGGACGATAGAAACTTTACGAGCTGTGAAAACGGCTATGGCATTTGCTCCACGACAACTCTGGAGATGCGACGCAAGAAAACATAAATTAGGTTCGTCTTGGAGATGGTTGCGAGATTCCGCGCAATCTTAAACTAAACTTATTGTTACAGATGAAACTTATACCATGTTAACACAATTGTTCCAAGGATATATTGTGAATGAGGTGGATTTGAACACAGATGCAACGTGCCGAGAAAATTGTGCTTATTACGAGTACACCAAAGTTTATGGCTGCTATAAAAATCAGTTTTGCTCCCAGCAACGCAAATGCAATGGTAGGGTCTTAAAGTGCGATTACGTCGATTCCGATATGTGGATTTGCCCTTCGGTAATGTAAATGTTTTAGTTCCTATTACTTTAGTTATTTTACTAAACGATGTAACGAATGCATAATACATTCATAAAACATATTTCAGACACAACATAGTGACCGAAGATACGAGTACATAGAATATGAGAGTGGTCAACTAATGGGACAAAAGGGTACGTGCAGTCGACCTGTGACAAAAGTTGATAGTTGGTGGCGTTGGCTGTTCTGGCATTGCAGCTACTGTTTCTGCTACTGCGACGATAGTAACGTTAATTCTGACAGATACTTCAGTTTGCGGAAAGTTGTATCTGATGTAGCGAACAACAAGTAAGCAATTCATCTCGTTAAAAAATGACTTATCAGTGTGGAATTATTGATCTGATGAATAACGAGCATATCAATCCGTTACAGAGTCATAACAGGTGTCCGATTTAAGAAAGTGGATCAAATAATACACATTCAAATACAGGAAGGTGTACTGATGCCACATGGAAACATCAATAGAACTACTGTTCAATGGAAACCGATTGAAGAATTTAATATACTAGATAACAATGTAACTAATGGAATAGATTATCACGCTCTGTCATGGGAAAAACGAGGCTTGGATTTAGATGATTTAAGTCTCGATCAGGAATATCTATTAACAGGTACATTCATGCTAATATTTCTTTACCTAGGTTTTACGCTTACAAATACATTTTCCAGGTCTCAAATTTAGGGTAATCGGTGCGCGATTGAATTTAGAAGCAAGAATGACGCATTTCAATTTCACAACCGGAAAATTGACACGACCACTGGAGAGAAGTTTCTGGATCAGTCACGATAAAACCGAAAGGTAAAGGCCGCGAATATCTTTTAACATTTACTACAAAAACACAATGGATTGAGAGCAATTATAAATGCAACAATTTCTTGTTCATAGATCTGAACTGAAGTTAAATAATCCTGATATACCAACTCGAGCATCACTTATGACATTACCGGATTCGAAGTCGGAACAACAATACCTAAATTTTGCGCCTAGCGATCGGAAAAGTGATGCTGCACAAAACACAATACCATTCCTTGACACTCAACCGGTAGAATCAAATCCACCTATTCCGATCGCGGGTGCTGGCGTTTTTCATAAAGGCCGATCGGGATCGGGAGGATTTGTTGCGTTAAGATTGATTACATACGATTTCAGCCCACACCTGAAGGTTGAGTTAAATACCAATGCAGAATCTCCTATTGTTGATAATTTACATGACATGAGAGCAGTATGAATGTTAATTGCTCGCTTGTAATTTTGTTAGTTCATAGGTCAGTTAGTTAAATATTCTTTTTATAATTCACATCTATTTTCATGCACATGTCAATAATTTAGAATTTAAGTTTAACTGTAATTTGTGTGAACTGTAGTATTAATAATGTTCAATTCTGTTTAAAAACAAGTTTCTATTACACAATTATTAACTGTGCCATCTTAGTATCTATGTAAACTTGTTTTAAATTGTCATACAAAAAAAAAATAAAATTCCCTTTTATACTATCTTCAACTTCAATTCTTGTTAAATTTTCTTATAACTAAAGAAAATCTATATATTCCCATGATATGATATTAATAAAAAACCAAGTGATATTACTCGTGGCTCGAGTATCTTTTTATATTGTCATATTGATATTTTAAGGCACTGTGATTTGTTATTACTCAAATGTAAAATATATGAATGTACATGAAAAATAAAACTAATATTTACATAATGAGTGCCATTTCATAAAGATATTTTTTATAGTATAATACGCATGCCCCAGAGAATCGTAAGAGTGCGACTAAAAACCATAATATAATGGTGCACAAATAACCTAATGAGTGAAAAGACTTACCTGAACTCGTAAAGGATGCATCATCAGTAGGTGTAACATGTCCGTAGGAGGCAATAAATCGTTGAGTGTTGCTCCTTGTTGACGTATAGCTTGACACATAAACACAGCGAAGTATCGATGTAATGGAAGATGAAATGACACTTGAAAACTGTCACTCTGTAACAAAATCAAAATTACATCATTATCGTCAAATATGTATATGTATAATTCATGATACACATTCATTGCATACTTACCACATTTGGATGAGTAAAATTTATAGCATCCAGCCAATCCTGGAGTGCGGTAAGACAAAGCGATAACACTTTCCGAGTAAGGTGCACACTTTCGGGGCCATGTAAATGAGAAACCAAAGCCCACATTGGGTATGCACTGGCTTCCAATTCAGCACTAAATGCTGCATAATACGTGTTAGACTCGTATTGGACGTGTTGATTCAATTCTCGTTGATTCACATTCATTCCTGAAACAAGCATGATGATCGATTTTGAACATATTTCCATGGGTAACAAATATATTTGATGCCATTTTTTGAAGTTAAAGAATACCTTGAAACATAGATAAGAAATCGAACCACATTTCTAAAAGTGTACTGTCACTCATAAATCGAACAGCTATAGGCTTATGTGAGAGGACATTATTTAGATCCGACACGATAGGCCAATAACAGTGTTCCTTCATCACTTGTCGCTCACAGTCAACTACATAATGAAAATTTTTATTTGGATCTAAAAATCGACAATAATATTAGTATCATAAACATATCTTAACAAGTTCAAACATACTGATATAAATACGTGCCATGCAAAGTATTCTGAATCAGAATCTTGCTCATCATGTACTTCAAAGCGATCACCATTACGTGCAATAGCTTCAATTCGTCCACCATCTTTAACGCCAAGCTTTGATTACTGAATAACTAAAATGTAAAATTCAATGATATAAAATATATTTTTTATAAACAGAATATGACTAAGTACTAGGTGCTCCCTACCTGCACGCTAACATGGACCACTTTGTTGCTCAAAGTGTCAGGATCTGTTGAACCTTCGAGCATTCTTGAAACTCTACTATAATGCAATACAAATGCACGAGTAAGTGCTTCCTTGTATTCCGGATCTGGTAACATGTTTAGCAGTAGGCAGACTAATTTTTGTGGAAACTGATAAACCACTGTCCAAAACATTAATTCTTCCAGAAAAGTAGTATGCTCCAAATGTTCTTGTAATGATGCACATTCTGGAATTATGATTAAATATATGCACATGTTATATGTTATATGGATATATTATTTGTCATAACTATATAACTGAAAACAAATGTACCTTTATATTCATCAGGTGGTTCTGGATTTCGTAACCGCCACACTGCATTCTGATATATTTCATTGCTATCCTGGCAATAGCTATCGTATCCTGGCTCTCCAGTTGGATAAGGATCCATAAGATTTTTGTACTTTTGTGGACTCGTGAGAGCTGACGTCATAACGTGCCTCATTAGTGCACCCATTTTGTTGAAGTCAATAAGCATTGTTAAATATTCATCTGCATCTTGGATTATAGTTCCATAATTCCGTGGACCTACCGTACTGTACGAATAAACCAAGTATATAAAGTTACACGTGTCTATTACTATTTGCATCAATTACAAATGAATATTTGCTAACAGTAGAACAAACCAATTTTCACGTAAATATTGTATGAGACGAAGAATTATTCGAGGCATCATTGCCTCTGCCACACACATTAAATTTGAAGGTGCAGCTGATTTATCAACAGCTGCTTTTGGACCATGTCTATCACAAAATCTGTATAGGCAGAAAAGATAGTATCTTATATAAAAGGTTTAAATAATTTATATCCTGATCAGCAGACAAAATTCTTACCCTGATTCTTTCATAACTGATGCATCACCACAATCACATGCACCTCCCGCTTGACTTAGAAACATGTTAAAATCATGGCCATAGTGATTGCCCTTTTTAAAACATTCCGTACATAAAGACATACACGGTGATATACCACAAGTACGACAGCGATACGCTACAAAATTCGGTGTCCAAACCAGTCCACAAGTTGTTGCACTATCATACATTGTCACTGGAATATGCATAAGTATTTCATTTAAGTAGAAATTTTACTTAACACTTAATCTATACTCTCATATGAAGTAATTAGAGAGATATTTTAATAACAAGTACATCTTTTAACTGTTTTAATATAATCATAAAAATTATTCTCATTGGTTCAAAACATTTTCTTTTCTTTATTCTAAAGTCACATGCTGAATTCTATTGTTTTACTCTTATATGCTAATATGTGTAATATATATATATATATATATATATATATATATATATATATATATATATATATATATATATATTTCTGTATATATGCTTTCAAACATGAACATATGTTTATTGGTTAATCTTACTGTTGCCAAAAACGCAAATTGCATTATACTTATATCAAGTATAG
>SHCU01000006.1:952063-989386 GCA_004307685.1 Ceratina australensis
TTAGTTTAAGAATTTCTGTATTCAGAATTATATATTAAATTGTAATAATGAAATCGACCTTAACTTTGATTAATAAATGAACGGAAATCAATCTCAGTAGTTTTATTTCGCGATCCTTTCCTAAGTAACCAAGCGACGTACTTTATTTGCATCGAGTAAATCAAAGATAAATAGGAATATAGGAATGCGGGTGAATAATCTATAACACAGACCTGGATTGGTATCTTTTGCAAAGATTAGACTTTGCAAAAGGTACCAAGCTAAGAACTACTATTTAGTCTAAGAATTTCTGTACTTAAAATTGTATATTGCATTGTAACAATGAAATCGAATTTAACTTCGATTAATAAATGAGTAAAAAGAAATCTCAGTATTTTTATTTTGCGATCCTTCCTCCCATTTATAATTTGCATTTCTTCGTTTAAAAATCTCGGATGCATTACCAAGAGGAGAAGTGGAATTGATCATTCGGTTAAAGATCGTAAAAATGAATTTCTTTCCATTAATCGTTCTCAATTCATTTATTAATCAGATTGTATCAATCATACAATTACATATGCATAAATTCTAATCTTCTAAAATCTTCGACTCCTTTCATCCGTATTTCTTCGCTTGATTCCAAAGTCACGCATACGGTACCAAGTGAAGAGATCCAATTATTCTGATGTAATTATTATTCTGATTTCGACGGCAGTACGGACAATCCATTCAATCGTCGGAACAACGATTACGAAAAATTTTAATTTTTTTTTTATGTGAACATGCTAGGAAGAATGGAAATCCAGAATTGGAAATATTCGTCCGACCGGCTGTGCGCCGCTCGCATCTTAGCGCTACAGGAGTAAGAGCGACGGAAAACCCTCTCTCTCTACTGCACGAAATCTGCTGAGCACGAAGCACACCGATGCGGTGCGACGGTGTGCGTAAATGGAGGGGCTGGTTCCCGATGGCTCCCATCCTCAATCTGGCAGTTCTGTGGTAGCCCTGATCTACAACTTTGGTTGCTTCTCTTTTTCGTTCACTTGTTTCGGCTAATCGAGCGTGTATGCTGCTGTGATAAATAGAATTGTAAATCGCAGGTAATCTCATTTTACAAGATACATCTAATAGAATATTATTATAAATTACATTTAAATTGTACTAATAAATCAATGTAAAATGATATTTCGCCTATTTTTATATGTAATGTAAGAATTACAAAACTGAAGTAGCATCAGTATTTACAATTCCATTTACGTTGTTACATTGTTATTATATTGTTTATTCGGCTTAGGGTCCGTGCTTAAAAAGTGTTTATTGCTTACAATAGACGATAATGCTTGGGTTGTAAAAATGATCTGAATTTATTATAGGTTATGGTTTAGTGACAGTAGAAGATGAATTCATGATCAAGATGCTGTACAATCATACAGTAATTAAATTTTTACTGTTTCAGTCATGGTGCGTATGAACGTTCTTAGCGATGCCCTCAAATCCATTAATAACGCTGAAAAGCGTGGAAAAAGACAAGTACTTTTGAGGCCTTGCTCAAAAGTAATCATCAAGTTCTTGACTGTAATGATGAGGAAAGGTAAGAGACCATATTTATTTATACTTGTACAATGTAAACTACATTCTTTGTAGAAAATTCCTGAGATAAAGTTTCTGTGTATAATCCATTTTTATGTTCTTCAACTTTACTTTCTTATAGGATATATCGGAGAATTTGAAATTGTTGATGACCATCGAAGTGGAAAGGTAGTTGTTAACCTCAGTGGGAGACTGAACAAATGCGGTGTCATTTCACCCAGATTTGATGTTCCCATTAACGACATTGAGAAGTGGACCAACAACTTGTTACCATCCAGACAGTTCGGGTATGTTCTTATAATGTCTATAGCATATACTTAACGGTATGCTATCACTGTATATAATTGAAATTTATATTACAGATATGTAGTTTTAACTACAAGTGGTGGGATCATGGATCATGAAGAAGCCAGACGAAAACATCTGGGAGGGAAAATACTTGGATTTTTCTTTTAATGTTATTTATATTTTATATTTATTTAGTTCAAATAAAAATTTCTTAACACAAATGTGTTTTTCCATAACATATTAAAAAATAATGTAAGTGTGCTTATGTGATGAGAATGAAAAAAAGTCATGTTTCTGTCTATCACTACTTTTGTAATGCTATCAATATTCCAGTATATATTTATTTTATTTTCGTACTTGCTCGCATAGAAGAATTATATAAATTTTCTATCTATTATCAGGCCTACTTCTAGTTCTTTAAGGATAATATATATTCCTTTACCGTTAACACGAAACAAATTTAGCATATAAAGTAATACAAAATAATATGTGTTCGATGTTATATAAAAAGTGCAATATTATTTATCCTGTGATTACTGATGGAAGTAAACTAAGCATATAAAGCTACTTCATTTACTTTTTTCAGTAATTTGGAACTCCACTTACGAATATAGGGAAAAACTCTGTATATTTTATGATTATGTTTTTCAATCTTTTCACAAATGCATTAATGAAATATTTAGAAGTTTTTAATAATAAAAATATTTGTTTTAAAAATATTAGTAATTTGTACGAGGCTCTTGGTTGGTCATTGTATCTTCACGTCGATTGGCTGATAGTTCGAGCATGCGCATGATAGTGATTTCAACTTTACGCTTACGCTTCTTGTGAACGCAGCCGCAGCCGATCACGGGCAGTCAACAAAACTTTGCAATTCGAACGAGATCACGGACAGTCCGGTTCACGTACGGTTGATGTGTCGTGTCGTGCAAGCTTTTATTTTCCACTATAACTTTGTGAATAGAAAATTATCGATTATATTATTTCCTTGAATAAAAAACGAAGAAATAAGTAAAGTGTAATGTAATTCCTAACAAATCCGACGGTGTTGCCAGGTGTTACCAGGTGAATGTGACCGTTTCGTGCTGCGTTACCTGAAACTTACCTGAAGGGATAATCAGATAGAAGAACGCATTAAAGCTATAGTCTCTGAGGAGAGTGCAATTGTACGAAAAGAAGTGATTATCTAATAAAATTAAAGTTAAACACACTGACGTTTAAATCTTGATGTATCGTATAAAAGTGCATAATTTATTGTCTGGCAATCTGTATATATATAACAATTGTCACAGAAAATCATACCATACTCCCCATCGTATAGACGAAACTCTTGCTTAATTTTGTCTCTAGCTTTGCATAATTTCATTTTATCATAATATTGCGAGAGTTTACGTGCGTTTCGAAAAACTTCAACGGTTCTCACGCGCGTCCATTCCGTTGAAGGGAAATGTGGAATACGATAATGAATCGGAGGGAAGCAACCAACGACACGTAACGTCGAATCTAGCGAGAAAATCTGTGGGACTTGAATAACCAATTTGCCAGGAGAGAAGGTGGAAGAGCAACGAAACGCGCACCGTGAATCGGATGGAAACAGCGCGGATGCTTCGAAATCGTCGGTTTCAAGAAAGGTGGAGGGACTGCGAGTGCAAGTAAAAGGAATGTTGTCTCACAGGTGTACGTCGTAATGCTCTTCCGTTACGTCTACGGATAGAGAACGTAATTAGAGGCTGAATTTGCCACGTGATCTCGACAATGCGGAGATCGTACAGGAATTGTTTGTATACGTTCGCGTAGGTTGACCGTGGTACTGTACATCAGTGGTGAAGTGCGAGGGAAGTGGAAGCGGGCAACAGCGGCCAAGAATTTTACTAAGGAACATGGAGATGCCGAGGAGAAATGTAGCCGTGAACCCTACAACCTTCCTGCCAACGAACACTAGGATTTTCTTTGCCGCTGTCTATTTCATCTGGATCGTTGGAGGCGCCTGCGCCAGTGGTAAGTTTTCCCGCTCGTTTTCACTTTGTTTATACATTTTCCAACTCATGAGTGTTAGCATAAATAATATTCTTTTTGATCCTTGGATAAAAGCGATACTATCATGTACCATTTAACGAGTATCGCCACATTTGTACTTGGGATATTCCATGCTTTTCATTCTAACTACGGCTTCAAGATTTGGCCTGAAAGTATTGAGAAATAATTTATAAGCATCTCGTTTTTGTAATTGCTGTCGTTATTACGCGTGCAAACGGTATTCGCTTTGTCATGAAACTGGCACGAGAACAGGATACGCGCACTGGCTGTTACGAGTTACAATATTCGTGACAATGATGAATGGTCAATGCGGATCCAGCGCCAAGTCGAACATTTTTGCGAAACAGATCAATCTTAATTTACGGCGATTTAAACATTGGGAGCACCGTCGACTAGCGCAAACAATGATCTCTTGGCGCTTTGCCAAATTGCTTTTGTTACACATACAAGCGGATGATAATCGAATATAAAATGGGCAAACTTTTCTACGTATTCCTGAATTTAAAAACTCAGTTCGTCGTAAAACGATAAAAATATTGAACGTTAAACGCAAGATTTCCCCTCGATTTAGTATTCAATAGTCTATGTTAAAATAATGTTTAGACCTGCGTGAAACGCCTAAATAGTGACATGCCGAAATAATTGCTTAATTGGGGTGGGAACCGTGTGGTCAATATGATTTGTTACTACAGTATCGATAGGTCACCGTTCCTACCGTTTAGTAGGACATAGTGCGCTTCATTACGAATGGTATCAAGGGCAGATTGCACGCGTTACATTAAGTCGGTGCACGTTAATGGCTCCATAAGTTGCTTTACGCGGTGAAACAGCCACCAAATGCTGCCACGGATTTACGCTCTGTTTTTGTGGCCTCAAACCAAACGATTTCACACGTGTTCTACCATCGCATCGAACCGTTCCGCAAGGGCTAATACAAGAAGCATTTTTAATTATTTTAGAATGCATAATACAATAAAATTTATCATTCTTTCTCAATTAAAATTTAACAAAAGTATGTTGCAAACGTTCAAACATTGCAAACATTGTTGCAAACATTTTTGTTCGTCGCAATTCATTCAGTTCTTAAGTCTCAAGCAGTGAGAAATTAGAACAGATTTTCTTACGATAATACAGCGGCGGCATTATTTATCGCAATA
This sequence comes from Ceratina australensis, assembly GCA_004307685.1. Classification (NCBI taxonomy): domain Eukaryota; kingdom Metazoa; phylum Arthropoda; class Insecta; order Hymenoptera; family Apidae; genus Ceratina; species Ceratina australensis. Next base: position 957,115 of record SHCU01000006.1, read on the forward strand.
TACACACCATGCGACACCACGGCACGTGCTGCGTGATATTCTTTCTGATCGTCAACGAAGAGGTCAACGGTTTAACTTCGTTCGCACAATTGGTCGGATTAACGTCGTAATAAATCTCAATTAGGGTGGCTCCTACGCTCTCGCCTTGCAAAGGGTGCAAGAGATTTTTGTGGATTTTTTCATTTCACTCCTCTGTTATATTGCTATTAAAGAACCGACTAATCTCCGTGTGAATTAACACAGGTATCGCGATTGCGGTTTACCGATACATAAAATATTCGATTACTCTCGATTTAATTCGAATCTGCTGCTTTATATGTACTTTATGTACTTCGCGCCGCACGTAATCCATGCTATTGTTATTTCATGCTTCAAGTAACTGATAGCATTACACGCTTATTGTAACGTTAACACAACTTGAAAAATGTAATTCTCGATTACTATGAAAATTTTTAAATCTTATTCACTTTTAATCTAATATATGAACAGTAGTACGTCGTTCTTGGAATATATAATATATCCGAAAGAAGCGTAGAAATTCGGTACCAACTTTGTATCTTTACTTCTATTGTGAAGCGTCACGATGTCCTAAAACCTCGACAACAGTTTATTTTAAAGACAAGATGGAAACATAGTTTCTACATATTAATCCAATTGCCCAAATTCATTTCTTATCTCCCCTTTTCAACCAGGGTGGTTATCAATGGCTAGCGTTGTTCGAAGAAAAAATCAATGACCGACTGTCCTCTACACAAAATCGTGCGGTGTGCCAACCGGACACAAAAGTGTAAGGAATCCACGAATTAAAAAGGGGCTCATTGTAATCGTTTATCCTGTTCGATTGTAGGGTACGCCCGGGCAAGGCAACCCCAAATCTGTTTAAGTTTAAACGATCCGTATATGAACGCAGGTCACGTGCATCAGTGCTTTGTAATTAAGATGATATGCACATGGATGCACGCGTTTTAATACTAATTATCAGCGGTAGAATGGTACAGGGAGCGTGTACGCTTAACGTGAGTCAAATGCTTAATTATTCAACTAGATATGGAGTAGCGTCACTGTTCGTAGGATAATAATAGACTGTCTTTGTAAATCAACGGGAATGCGGAAAAATGTAAAAATACTTCATGGTTACCTATTATTTATTTCAGCAAAGAGTTGATGCTTAGAATGTCATGTGCGTGTTGCACTTACATTGCAGGAGTTACTTATTGATCGTGGTTCCCCAAACGTTTACCAATTCTTCCGTCGATGTTTTTCAAAACATTTAGTAACGTCGACGAAGTTATTGATGCACGTGCTATCGTGATACTTAACAGCCTATTCTACCTCCTAGTGATGCATCCTTATTTCATGTAAACTTACCTCGTTGTACTATAACACGGTGCTTTTCGTGATTACTATACACGGATTTAATTTCATTTATGCATTTTTCTCTGGGTACAGATGTTAATCCTTAGAAGTGCTCGTTCCACCCGAGCCACGAGTTTTATCCATGTTTCTCCTTGTCTGATTTACACAATATATTATATACTGCTTATTTTCACTCACGCTCGAAAAATCGACGTTTATAGGAAATCTACCTCTCCAGATATACATATGGCCAAGCATATGGTCTCATGCATGTGCCTGGATACTGCTGTATTTCATTTTTATCAAAGTGACTCTGTTGCAATGCTCAATCTCTTGAAGAACTTATCATGTGGCCAGCATTAGTTAAACGCGATAAAGCAACGAACGATAGGATACACTAGGAAGCAGGAAAAACTAATTGTTTTCCGAATTAAGAATTTAAAAGTTATACACGTAAAAATGTAGCTACAGCGCTGTATGGATTTAGAGGCTTTTACGTTTTTAGATTCATATAATGTAGGCAAATAAGGGATACATGTGTGTATTCTTACGTAAAGAAAAATTGACAAATAATGCTAACAAAATAATCTCCGCTTAAACCGCATGCTAAACGATTCTTCAAGCGCAGATTACAGAAATCTGTTTTCATCCCGGTATTTAAAGAGTTTCGTAAAGACTTAGTGCTGATTCCATGCGCAAAACGTACACATGTCAATTATACTTTTTTCCCTGCCTGTTCTGCTTTCTTTTCCACTCGATAGATTTTGTGATAAATAGAAGATTTCTATTCAGTGTCATGAATTATTAAGGAATCTTGAATTTTTGTAACAGAGAAACTTAAAAACGTCGTCAACCTCGCGATAATAATTACCATTTCCACTACTTACGAGGTTATCAAACGATCTACATATTCCGCTCTGAAAACGTCCGCCTCGCAAATTCACCACCGACTAACGACTTCCGGGTTTCGTAATGCATACGATTCCGGCGGAGATCCTTGATACGAAAGCGAAATTATGCGACGTCATCCAGTAGGGGTAGAACGGAAAACAATGATTTTAAATTATTATTATTATCACGGCTACAGGAGGGAGAAAGGAGAACGGGGTGGCTATGTGTACTATGTAACATGGTATCGGATTCGGTGGATCAACAGGAAGAGAGTATTTCTCATGTTTCTCAGATCGTTGCGGTCTCCGCAATGTTTTAAAGCTACAGGTCAACATTTATTAACTTCATAGATGTATACTGCAATTATATCGTATCAACAAATACGATTTATAAACATAAGTACCAATTTCTGAACATTCAGAATCTGAATTTTTTACGAATGATCTTTCAGAAGCTTGTAATAAATTGACTAAAGAGTTTGAAAAAATATATGAAATGTCGAAAGCTTGATGCGCATCATAAGGGTTAAATGATGAGAGGAAATTCCATTTTTTAAATTGATATCACCTATGTTTTATTCTGCATAAAAACGGTCTAGTAATAGAACTGCTAATAATTTAATTTTGTACCGATAATATTAAAATTCTATATGCATATCGAAAGGTCGTAGTTGCGTTCGTAGTAACCTGTACCTTGTAAAAGGTCCGGTGGTATGGGTGGAACATAATGCCAGGGAAGGTATCTATCTATCACTAGCGTCAGCTTAAACCGTGACACAATGGAGGACAAGGGCCTTTACCTGGTCCTCGAGGTAGTGGCTCCCCTTGCGCATTGGCCTCGGTTCCACTCTACCATTCTCTATAGTATAGCATAGTCTATTCACTTCACCAGGTAGTGTCTGCCCCTTTTCACCGCTAGGCATCGGTCAGCGCTGGCTATGAAACGCGTTCTAAAGTGATTTCGACATATGAGTTCCAAAACGAATTTGACTCATATTTCTGACATTCGTATATGACGTACATAAATATACTTAAGTCTTGCGCAATTTTCTCAAAGAAAAATTGATGTAAGCTAATAGGCAATAAGTGTTTAATACGAAAGAAGGAAACAGGAAACTCGATATACTATTCGTTATTCAAGTGGTTTGCAGAATATAGTCTCCAGTTTGGAAGATTTGGAATATGGGCGTAGTATCGAAATTCTTGGAGATTTTTCTTATACCTCCAAGCTAGTCTTTGCAAAATTCCGAGAAATCCTGACTAACCTTAAGAATTCGCGGACACACACAATAGCTACTCTTAGGCATTGTATTCTTAGATTTTCTCAACAACTGCAGCGTAGCCATTTTTTGCTTAAGAAAAATGCAGCACTTTAAATTTTGCTAATTCCATCCATTTGACGAACTTTGAATTATTATATGATGCTTCTTTTAGAAATGTCTTAAGCTAAGAACAAGATCTATCAATTTTCATTTTCCAATTGAAACAGACTACCTAAGTCGATAGATAGAGAAAGATGTGTGCGTTTTATAATAGTTAAATTGCTGTGATCTGCTGCTAAGGCTGTTCGCTGCTCGACAATTGTACCCTTTGACCTCGTTTCTTTCATTGCGCTAACCGCTTCCCATCGTAGTTACATCGAACAGTTTCGTTTCAGGTCTTAAAGATCGACGGAACACAGAGGTTCCGTGGCTCTCGTCCAACCGTATGAACAATCTTTATACTTTTTCCACGTGTAACGCGTCGCTCTAAACCACGCGAGGAAGAGGAATACGTGTCTGAATGCCTCCGCTTGACAACCGGATGTCCTCCCCACTTCTTTCTCTTGCTTCTTCACGGCATCATCTTCATTATCGTCATCTTCCTTCATTTAGCTGGACGATTCGCCCACTGCGTGTTACATCTTTTTATTCTTTCTCTAGGACAACTAATCGTGAGTTTCGTGTTTCCGATTGTCCTTTCATACCTAGATGTTCGGACGGAAACTATACTGGACAAAAACTTATTGGACTATTATTACTTTATTATATGTATGTTATAATTTAGTCAGCAACTTTTTGCTAGATATGGTAGGAACATTCTGTAATCTGGCCACTAGTGATTTCCAAAAAAGAAAACGAGTTTTAAGGAGTTCAGAGAATCTCATCACGGTTGTTCTGTACGAACTCGAAAATATGAGAAAAGTTGCCGTAGCGGTAAACATTTGTCTTTGAAAGTATATAACGATGTACATTTTCCAGAAAACAGGAAAATTCTGTTAAGTAGATGTGAAGTTTAACGTCTGCATCTTTCTGAAAGCAAGAAATTAAGTGCAGCTCGCATTTCAATTTATTCACCGACGTATAAAAACGAAACAATGATTCTTTCACTGACTGGGATCAATATCTGATTTCTGTGCCTGCGTTTATCGTTGATCAAATGGAAACGTGTTGCATCTGTTGCAACATATTGGAAGATGTTTGCATTGCTATATTTATCATACATAACACGATTCTGTTTGCTCAGATGCTCGTAATCGATTTTAACGAATGTGTGATGTGATTTTTGAGTCATAGTTGAATTGCAGATTTTTGTGCAAAATCATATTTCGTGAAACGTAATTGTGTAATTATACATATACAATAGGCGCATTATTTTACACACTAATTTTCGATAATCGCATACAAATCCGCAGTTTGGTCGTAGTAGAACGAAATAAGAAATAATCCCATTACTGAGACAAAAAACTGGTTTTATATAGGAAAGAAATAAATGTTATTTAAACTAATCATAAAACATGAATTAAATTAGAATAATTTTAGAATGAAACGATAAACATTTTATTCTGAAAACCGTTCGCATCCACGCAGATTTTTTTGTACATTTCCAAGTCAAACAGATAGACCAGCGAGGATAAATGCAAGATCAGCCGAACCTTGACTTAACGCTCTAACGTCCGTAAAGCGACGCTTCTCGCGAAAAGATAGAGCCGTGAGATCGGCAAAGCTGAAATGTGAGTTTCTACACCTAAAGGGTTTTACGTTCTGGGCTCATGTTCGGTACGTCCTAACGTACTTCTCCTTATCACCATATTTATTTTCAATATATCGCTCACGATAATCGACATGTATCATTTCTACCAGGCACCTTACAAGCCATAGTAAAGGTACACATGATAGTAGTGAACGTAATGGGGAAAAACTGGTCCCTTCGCTGTTCCTCGTGGATAACCTGCGATACCAGTCAGTCGCCTATTCTTCCATAAGGGAACTCGTCTCAATCGGCTTGCAGTGGCCACTTTTACGTGCGTCGATGCGTTCCGAAGGCACGCAACACACGTGTGCGGCGTGTCGTGCTCCCCTCTTCCGCGGCCGAACAAAACCGAAAAGAAGAAGTGGAAGATGAGAAAGCCTTGCCGGGGGCGGTCAGTGGCCCCTGCACCGGCTACCATGAGGCGACAAGATAGCTCTTTACGCGCTTAGGCGACTCCAACGAGAATAATAATGGGGATTATAGCAAACGGTGACATGAGTTCGTCGAAAGAAACCGTCGGTTGTCCAACGACGTCGATGACGACCTGACCCCAATGTGTAACGAACAATTAAGATCCATAGATCTCCGAATTCGTGAATCTTGCTCAGTCGTTTAGCTGATTAATTTGATCGTTTACAGATTTAAGAAAGTAAATTTTGTAGTATTCTTCTTCAGCATCGTAAATAATTGCAGACCGTTTGATACGTTTCAGTGAAGTCACTTATGAGGAAACCTTGTCGACATTTCTTTGAGTTCCAGTCGGAATAGTTTAAAGCTAGATTCCGTCCAATGACTAAACCAGACTCACACACACGCACACGATTCCCCGCCGGTGCTCTGCGGACAGTGACTCGATTCAAAGGAATCCTTTCAAGATCCTCGATAGCCTCACTCGACCGTTGCTCGATGAGCCTTGGCAATACGAAGAAATCGAGCTCTACGGACGATACCGAGAATCTAATTAGAGTTATCAATTCCTATTTTGACTGTAAGACTAAATGAATTTCATTTAACTATAATCACCTTCTTCCGCGAACATATATAATCAGATACAGAAGGTATACTATATACTCTTAAACCAAAGATTAAACTTCTCGAGGCGTCGAAAGAAGTAAGTTTAACGAAGAATAGGAAGGGAACCGTAGTAACAATTTCCCCCTCTTTCTGTAGCAAATTACTTTTTGGTAGCTCGCCAATTGTATTCATCCATCCGCTTGCACTCACTGCATACCGATGCAAGGATGCAGCGTAATCGCATCGAGAACATCGGGGCTCTCTCTTGTCCGTGGCGGAAATTTATCGTCCACGTGACGTTCGTTATGAAACGAGTCTGGCGAATAGAAAAACGGCAACTCTTTTCAGTGTTTCCCTTCGTCTACGAGTAGGTTCCGTTAGGAGATTCCCTCGTTCTCTTCTTCCTTTGCCTTAGTCAGCCGCGAAAATGCTGAAAACGCGCGTGACCCGTTGACGGGCTTTTTTCTCCGGCAACTGATGTACACATACACGCGAATCGCGCCGCCGTCAGCGAACGGCTTTATTGTTTTAAGGTCTTTCCTCGACGGCAGAAGCTTCATGTCACGCCTCGTTTTTTCGCCATTTTTTTCGGCTCGTTTTTCTCCTTTCTCCGTGCTTTTCTCAACAGCGCTAGATTCGCTAGCGAGCTTCGTATTGAAAGGTTCTCAAAGGGTGAAATAAAGAGATGCGCAACGGAGAGAAAAACGACTCATCCGCGGGGGTGAGACAGGTCCCAGATCTCTTTCAGCGGAGACTGTTCCATAAGCTTCTTTCAAACGAGCGCGGCTCAAGCCATCAGCTCGGCCTTAAACAGTTTTGAAATTCATGACTCGTGAGACCCGTGGAACGACGGATGTTAATCTTCCGCGTTCGCGTACAATGAACCGGATGATTTATTGCACAATCCGATTAATCCAACCTCATTAACATGATTTTTTTACTAATTTTTCTGAGCACCCCTGCATTACGTGTTCGAATCGCTGTTCATATTTGAAAATGTGCGGACTACACGGACAAGTTTTAATAAAACAGAGAAAAGACCACAACACACTCGGATGAAGTTAGTCGTGGGTAGCTGTAGTCGAAGTAATCCGATTCTGCGCCTTGGCTATTGTCAAAGGGTTGTTGGGCCCGCGCGAAGTATTGTAAAGACGAAAGTACTCTTTAAGTTATGCACGTTTAAGAGAATTACGCCGTTTATATTGCACTTTGCGTTCATTTCTTCAATCATACAATTAAATAAGCATTTTAGGTATGTAATTTCAAGTCTAACAACAAGGAAACTTGTTTTTATTAAATGGAATGTCTCTGATCGTGTGTACATATGGTAAATAGCCTTAACGCATCTTCTTGTTCCACTGCGATGACCATCGGAACTGTGTAGTGAAAAGTGAAAATAGCCGGTGAATGGACTAGACTAGCATGCTGTCAGTGGATACATACTTGTACGTTCAAGGTCTCTATTAGTAACGGAAATTCTCGGTACTTGAGCACGACTATGAAAGCACATTAAAAATGTAACAGTTCAACCGGTTCATTATATCAGAATCGTACACCCATATTCCGGTAGTTCCAGAAACTTGCACCAATTCAATTTCGAACCGATTTTATTCTTTATTGTCGTTCGAATATTAACTCCTTTGAAATCTGAACAATAGGGGTTTCCGTTCTCGCTATGGAAACGAAACGAAACAAAACTGGAACTGTCGGTGCTGTTTTCGTAAACGTAGCCACGCGAATACAATTGATTGTGTAACCGTAGTCCGTATAGTTCCGAGCTGTTATTACCGCATTGCCCACTTTTACCACGGTACCGCGTTCCCCGGTACCTGCTTTCAACTTTGCAATAAGTGACTGCCATGAACCGTGCGATGAACCACCAACTGTGTCCACTTTTTTTAAATAACTTCGCAATGCTTCTAATTTTTCGTTTAAATCGCAACGCAAATTGAGAGTGAAATAGTATCGAAGATAAATAAATGTTATTGTAACTGAGCAAATGGTCAGGAGCAGAGGGATGTTTTCTGCAAGCTGTCAGTACAGGATCTGGAATACACGTTGTCCTCAGAGATAACTCGGACGAATGACCCGTGGAGCCATTCAATTACACACACTGCGACAATTTACGAGCCTTGCTCAGAGTAATAGAATTTACCTCTACGGCAAACTCTTTGCAATTTCCTTTACTGAAAATTCTTTTCGATCGCTTCATATAAAATAACTACATCATCTTTCCATAAACTGTTAGAAATTAAAAGCGAAATCGCCTTTAGACGTAATGAAGATTCGTCGAATTCGTGATTAAGCAGGTTGCGTCTAATTAAAAGGATGATGTTCTCCGAACTCTTAATGGACACCTTTCCCCCTTCTGGTCGGACAGCATCAACGGGTATTTCCTGTTCGACTGACCGTGGAAATCGGTCTTGGCGAACTCTCGCGAGGCGATCGGCTGTTAGCGTTCTTGACCGAGCAATTTGTAGAGTAAAGTACAGTGCGTTTAAACGCGGCTCACATAGTCCGAGTCCGAGAAACGGGGAACGGCTGGGAATGAGAAAGGTCAGCGGGGAGAGGGAGGGGAGGAGGCCAAGACGAAGTTACGAGCCAAGTTCGCGAAGGTAAAACGTGGAAAGAGAGGTCGAGGAAGCCAGGAATGAAGAAGAGAAATAAAAGGGGAACCAAGCCAGTACAGAAAGGCTGGTGGAAGGTTCATGGGGAAGAGATAGGAAAGGGACTGGCTGAGAAACTGCTATCCAGACCAGGGGAGTCTCACCGTACAGTGCACGATCCCCAAGACACAACCTGACCCAACATAACCGACTCGACGTTCTTGATCCTTTTCTTAACCCATTTGCATCATACACTGCAAACAAGGAATATTATAATAAAAATTGAAATAATTGTTTTAAAATGATGCTTCACAATGCTTGATGCGATGATTAACGTATTGATTGAGGCGTTAAGTAAGAATCAATATAACGTAATTATAACATAATAATAATTAATATAAAGATGATCAAGTGCTATTGTCTTACGTAGAGAATGTAATCTCATCTATTATATTGAGTTGGAAACTAAATGCATGTGGATTTTATTCGTTTACTTAATAATAAAATCCGCGATTATTTAGTTGCCAATCTAATGCTAAAATAAGGAAAACAATACAAAGGAGACTATGTTTCGAGTTGGTTGAACTTAATTTAACAAGTCGGCCACACGGAAACTCGTTTAGAGAGTCCTGGTGCTCGTGGTCGTAAGGACACTCAAGACAAGCGACGAGTGCCAAATTGGACCATGGTTATTATGCCTTCGTTCTCTATCGTGCCTTCTTTTTCCATTAACTGTACAAAAATGTACAAAACTGTCTATTACGGTTTAGGATGTGGATTTTTACTCTTCATATCTCATCTCATCATACATCATATCATACATCATATCTCATCTCTTGTCGAATTGTAATTACTAAATCATCATCTTCGTTCCTTTCAATATTTCGCTTTAATTATANAAAAATGTACAAAACTGTCTATTACGGTTTAGGATGTGGATTTTTACTCTTCATAAAAGCTCTTGTCGAATTGTAATTACTAAATCATCATCTTCGTTCCTTTCAATATTTCGCTTTAATTATAAATAGATTATCGATTTCACAAAGTGAAATATTCATGTGTTCAGATAGTATGAATACTGCAAAATGCATACACTCCTAATCATTCATATAGGTTCGTTGTAAACGTATATTATTCATATTCAAGTATTTGGTAAATACGTAAAATCTAAAGTTTAATTTATTGTAAAGATTTTTATACTTCGCAGTATATTAATATCGTTACGGGAAAACTGAAGATAGCGTTATGGTGCTGATATGATTAACGTTGGACGTTCTTATGTTATCGGTCAAGAAGCGAAGGCAACCGATAAATATGTATATGTATATAATATATACAGGCATACGTAGAGACTGTTATCATTCGAAGGATGAGGCAACGCGACGGAAACACGAAGGGCCCAATTTTCGATTTAATTCGGTAAAATTTTTTGCTTTCACATCGGTCACGGCAGCGCGGGTTTCGCGTGGCCCTTTGTCACCGTGACGTGGTAAGACAGGATCTGTCCAAGGCTACGAAATGGGAATAGCTCGATTCAAAGAGTAATCTTCCGCCACTTAACTCTTCATGGGTCCTTCGGACGTCGGTGCCACGGGAAACGAGTGAATAAATAATTGGTCGTGGTAATTGCTGAATCGCGTGCTGGAATAAGGGTGCCTTAGGTTCAGTAATAACGAACTACATTTTGCTCCACTAACAACTATTTTTATCAGGAAATACATTTGAAACACGAAATTCTCGATTCTTATTCTTACATTAGTTGGCGCATATGAAATATCGTTTCCTTCAGGTACAACCGATCTAGCCTTATTATATTAAAATAATTTGTTAGTTATTTCTACATCTGTAGAAGTAAAAGTACGTTTCATATACGTCAACCTAGCGTATACGAACGTTTCATGCTTCGTGGCTTTAAATGCTTCTTGGTTTTTGTAGTACTTCCCTTTTATTCATGCGAACTGTGATGTATGCGAGCCTGTAAAGCGATCAGTTAAAGTAACGCGCGAGCGATGAACTAATTCCATTCAACAAAGTGCAATAACCGTTATACAGATACTCGAGTTAATCGTATCGATCGACCTTATGCGACGCGGAACTTTGATTCCAGAACCGAGGCCAAAGATAATCGTTTCCATTAGATACGGAGCCTACTAGGAAATTTGTTTTTAACAACGTATAGTATCAGATATTTCCTTCTTTTCATAACGATTTTTATCATTAACTTTAGTATTAATTTTAGACAAATATTTCTTATATCATTTAAGCATTGCAGAATGCATTCAAATTTCACACACAATGTTTGTATTTTCTATATGTTTCATTCTCTTATAAAACAATTCGTACTCTAGATATGTCTTGCATCCAGCGAATATCTTCTCGAAACCATTTGTAATTTCATTAGTGTTATCAGACCAAGTAACCTAATTATCGGCCTTAGCACCAACCATGGAAACAAGCACGCAGACGGAATCTTCTTTGAATGATAAAAAAGTACGATTCAAACGCGATTAAATGATCGTGAGGAAAACACGAAAGGAAGACACTCGTGGAAAAAAGGTAGCGTGTACCGCGGCGTTTTCTCCCTTCTCCTGTAGGATTTCCCTTGGAAGGGCTTCCTTCCCTAGTCCGGGTGGGCACGCGATGCTTACGAATTTGCGTGCCATTTACATATCTCGAACCGGCAGCTGCCTTGTTTCGACCGATTGTTCAATGAACTTTGAGTACTCTCTGTTTGTACCGCACGTTTCACCGCTTGTTCTTCGCGCGTTCGCACGTGCATAATGAAATTCACATGCGTTAGCCCTGTTACAGTCAGGCTTCTACTCGCGGTTCCACGTTTCTTCCGCTGGCATTTCGCATCTATGAATCGCACGTTAATTTTACCCGTAATTAGATATAGACGACGAGGCAACAGACAGTTCTGGCTGAGCAGAATTATATATTACTGTTTCTGAGAATCGTTAATTAGTTTAATGGTTCGACCTAAACTCTCAACCGTCAATCTTCATGAGTTTCAGTCATTGATTAGATTATAATAAATTAATGCTAAGAAAATAGACGTCCAATGACGTTTAAAAATACCATGATGAAGATCAGATACGTGTGACATTCTGTTAAAAGAAAAGGTCGAATTGTATTTCGAATCCTTACGAATGCATATTAATGGTCACAAAGACATATTTTGCCACGACCCAATACTTCGAAGCTTATGTCAAAAAGGAATGTAATGCGTACAATGACAAACATTTTTCTTAAATTTCTGTGTGCCAATGAGAACTTAGATTCCAGTAATCGCGGGTAAAAAGGGCGAAGATTCGTAGTCGTGGGAATTACGTAGACTTGTGAGAAACCGCGTTGAATCGGTCGACGATTTTCTCGTGCGCGCTAATTCAAGGTTTTGCTCCGGTGAACGAGTTACTTTTCGAACAACAACCGTGCCCTGTATGCTTTTCACGTTACGCATGACAGCCTTCCGTTGCTGCTTCCTGACATTTTTACACTGAACAAACTACATGCTTTTTGAGATTTCATGATAAGAACAGTCAGTAATACATATATAATTACTGTACTGGAAAAATTATTTAAAAAATCAAAGAATACGTATAAAGAGCCCTGTAATGGCGTTACGTTTTCTCAAATACTGCAACGGAGAGCAGTCTCCTTTTGGATTGGCATTGGAACTCCAGCGCGTGTACACTTGAACGCGATTGCATTCGATGCAAGGCAAGGGTACGATGAGGGTCTGTTCTGTCTCGCGGCGGCCGCCGTTCAGACGCGTTGTCCAGGGAGGAGAGATATTTGGCAGTGTGCCAATACGGCCGACTGAAATGAACGAGGTTCACGGTCGAGACTGGAATTCAGAAGCCACCGTCTGCGCTAAGAGTCCGAAATGAAATCGTAACCGCGGAAACTGTCCCCGCGTCCTGCTCTTAGGGGATGAGCGCAATGCATCCATCACGATTCGTTGGAAATTTCATCCGCGACGCAATTAAAGTAACGCGCACCCCCTGGCAGATTTCATTAACTTCGTTAAACGGCGCGCAGCCTTTGTCGTAAATTGATTTTTTATTCAATTTCAATTCGAATGCGACTCGATTCTTCGCCCCAGGTATTTCTCGCAAGAATAAACGAGCCACTCAAATCAAGCGCGCTTGCTCTTTTCACTTGGTATGAATGGAGATGTTATTAACAGACGAAAGTGCTCTTATATCCTATGGTAACACTTAAAAGGGCTAGTAACACGATAGGGCTAGTAACATATTGAAATATACTTACACGAAAATTAATGAATTAAGGATTTCTTATAATTATCAATTTGCGTTCACATGTGCAAACACCGAAATACTCACCGCAGCGTATAATTGATCGAAAGTATCGAAAAAGAGATGAAAACGTGCAGGCCTATTTTACTAACTTATTCGCTTTTAATTCTATCGTTTCCGGTCTTGCATTTCCAAAACGGAAATAGATCTGCAAAAATTGAATTAAATTTGAATGAGCAGCGATCGTAAACGGAGGGAGAACGATTTTGATGCATCCGGATAGCGCGATATCGATTCGCATTTAAAAAAGGACATGCACGATATTTGGACGATTGCTCCCAACCGGAGAGCACATAGAAATCGCTGCTTTGCCAATTCCGCCGCAATTTTTCTTCGGTACCGCAGTCTGCCGCACGTCTGCCTGGCGTCCATCGGATTTATCGTGTGGCTGGTTTGCTTAGGCTGATGTCTGAATGCTTACTTATTAGGTTACGAGTTTTCATGCAAAATACAACGTTTAAAATAATACTTTATTTAAAGTTGAGATTGAACGTATGAGATTCTGAGTAATCTCACACGTCACATACAGCATTTGTAATTTCTGTATATTTAACTTTCTCATAAATACGTAATGTGTTTCCCACCGGAACATTCTGTAATTCGGTGTTCGTTATGTCAGGGTTTATTTAAATCACTGCCGCCGCCCTCGCCGCATTGTTTACGCTCGATAAAGAGCATGGGACGTGCTTAACCTAGCCCAATGACGGCTTCCCCTGCTTTCATCCCTCGTCGGTGAAAGAGCGCCGAAGGGAATTGTGGAGACACATCGGGAATAAAACGAAAAAAAACGAACGAACGAACGGTGGTGCATCGACCCTCGAGCACGTGGCACTGGTCGTCGAATCCGGTGCGTGTTTCTCCTGCGACCATATGCGTCACGGCTTCCTGGCTGCACTTCGTTTAGAAGTGCACTTCATCGCCGGCTAAAGCCGCTACGGGTGGTTATTTCAAGGCTCGAACCCTATGAGAAAAAAAAAGAGAAAATTCCCTCGTCCCCTCCGCCCTTTGTTTTAACGCCGTCCGAGCTGACTCAGCCGTAGTCGCCCGGCTAGGCTAGACTGCCGATGAGAAACGCTGAATGTCTTCGTGAACCTCCGGAGGAGTCTGTTACCTCGCGACCAAATCCTTGTCTGCTAGTACTTACATTATACAGGCCGCCCGCACTTCAGACCTCGTGGTCGTAATGCGGTCTCGCGATCGGTTTATAGTTACAGCTATGTTTCACTGGTGAGCAATCTATACCGTCTGCTTGCTGGTAAACGCAGACAGAGTAAAATAGATAAAACTTCTTCTTTTCAACTGCTTCTTCTTCGAGTTAATCAATTTGCTTAATCTCGTATTAGTTATTATATTAACCCTTTGCACTCGAGAGGTGACTATCAGTCACCATCTGTTTTATAAAATACTTGTTACGTAGGTAAATAATTACTGCTTCAATATATTATTGATTGAATTAAACTCAATTATTATAAAATTCATGTATACATTAATTTAAAAATGTCGAGAGAAAAAATGATTAATAATTTTAATACATAATCTAATATATAAATTTATATATAAATTTCATAAATTTAATACATAATCTGCGTATAAGAAATTCACGAAACATTTGTGGAAAAGTTCTTCGAGTGCAAAGGGTTAAACATTATATTAATCGTTATATGAAACATTATATCAGTTTCTTATCAGTCATTAAAAAACCATTATAAGAAATAAATTACTAAGATTCATTGTATCAAGTATTAAGTGAATCGTTATATAAATTTGTTAACTCTTACATAAAACATTTATGGGTAGACGGAAATAAATAGAAGTAAGTTGTTCTATCTAACAAGAGAATCAGAAGCAGAGCAACGGAGCATCAAAAAGCTGATTCAAAAATTCGCCTCGACTCTTCCGGCTCGTAAGAGAAAGTCCCGTTTCGGTCGAGAAGAAATGCTCGCGATGCGAACAATTGAGGATTTCGCTTCGATTCGATGCGGTTCGCTCGAAAGATATTCTGGCCGATAAGTGGCGGCGAAGGCCTCCGCAAAACGTTGCGCATTGCGTCTTACAGCACGCAGTGCCAGCTATAGCTTCCGCCTAACCGGGGTGCATACCCACCCTCACCGTCTCCCTTCCTCCGTGTAGTCTGCAGGTGGTCAACCCTCTATAGTCTATAATTTGCCTTTCTTAGGTTTTTTTACAACTTGCGCCTATCGCTCGATTTCCGATCTGACAAATCGTTTCGTACATTTTCGTAAACGAAATGTAATTGCCACTTTTATAATTGTTTAGATTACAGAAGCAGATATTATCTTAACACTTTGTCGACCGGTCGTTTTTGAGACTGCCATTCACTAAGTACTGGCTTAATTCTTAATTCTTCGTGCTTATTCCTTTTGTTCAAAGGAATGTAATTTTATTAATATTTACACTTTATTCTTCATTTATTTTATATAATAAAGGGCCTTATGAACTAACATACATAAAATATATTCAAGGTAATAGTAATTCAATTTTTTAGTAATTTAATATATTCGATAGCCAAAAGCCGGTTAATAGGCTACCGGTCGATAAGCGTTGGCAATCGGAAAGCCGACTAATAGGCTAGCGGTCAATAAAGTGTTAAGTCATTTTTTAGTAGGTACAGTTCCTTCATCAAAGCGAAAACGCTTATACAACCACCAGTATCGTATTTAACACTAAACCTGCCACGCATCGGGAAAAATTTTGCGTCATATTATGTAACTTATTTATTTGTTAATTCATTTAGTAACAAATTGTCTATCAGCTGTTTAATTATGCGAACAGTACGTTTTTTAAGAACCGGTCATTTTTATCGAAGACGGTAAGAACAGGTATCGGTAGTTTAGTGTTAACACCGATGCGAGCCGGTGTGTCTAAAGAAAATGATCTGGTTTAACGATGAAAACTACGACCCTCGTGGAAAGCGTGCATATTTTTAAGGAGGAAGGAGGGTCCTGCTTCTCAAACAGATCCGGTATACATCCTCACTTATATCGTAAAAGCAGATTATCCGCAGCAGCAGCAGTGCAGTCCCGCCCTTGTGCGTAAATGCGTGACCTCTTTCCCTGTTGCCCCTCGATGTTCGGCGTGACAGCTGCAGTGCTTAAAATAGGGGTTCAGTAGTTCAGCAACGTGCACCGTTGCTTTCATACGGTAACGATAACGCGAGCATGTGCACCGGGATAAATCGTCCAGCGATTGTCGTGCTGAATAAACCTGATTTTTCTTTTCAACGGGGTGGGTTGTCCCGCTATGTTCCCTGCGCCGTCTGCCCGAAACGATCATCGAACGAATCATTGGAAAATAAGTTTGATCCGTGCGGTCAGCCCTTGATTGCTAGCCATTCATCGACAAATAGGGAGTAATGACGTCGTTAGAAAAATCAGATATAAATATTATTCTGTAATTATGTATTTATTACTTTGTATTTTTATAAGGAAATGAATGTCGAATTTCTAAAAAGATTTTCTGTTCCATAAAAATATGAATTGAATAGATAAATGGAATTTTTCAAATTGTAGATGAACGCAAATTGTTTGTATCCCACTATATTGATCGAATTCTGTCTGGCTACTAACCGACTAGAGAACGTTGCTATATCATTAACTATATACGTCCGTCTCGTCAACAGGAGGGTAGTGAACCTAGGAATCCAATGCTTAAAGTTTAGTACAAATTATTGATTTCGTACACCGTGGGGTTTGGAGGTACAAAAAAGTAGAGGCTTCCGAATAGTAAGTCACACGAAGAAACGTGCCATGCACTTTTCCTAAAGATATTCCTCCGAAACTTTGGCAATTTCCAGAGCGTTGTAAAATTTTTCTGCTTTCTTTTACTGCGTGCGTGATGTTTCATATCTATCTTGAATGCCGTTCGCGGTGACGTGAACTTTTCAAATCGAATCGGAAATTCAAAGGAGACCGCATAAAATGCAGGACGAACATCGCGATTCGCTGATTTATGCGGACCAAACTGCGATATTCGCTAGTTTCGGATTATGTAATCGAACTTTCTGCGTTCAGATTTCACAAACTATGCTACTTGCGCACATCCACATTTGTGGGAACATTGAATCAGTTCAGAATGTATGAATATTCGCGAACGATTAATAATCATGCGAGTTCCAGATATCGAACATAAACTTCAAGTCTTGTGCCTAAGGTACACGCGAAATTAATTGAAAAAATACTGATTACAGTATACTTAATTCTCAGCTAGTTGAAATGCGCTTTCTAATTTTCAGAACATTTCATTAGCCCATATTTAGCTTTTACGATTAGCACATCGTTTCCGCGCTGACGCCACTGCAACGCTATGCAAACGATTATGTCCCAGGGTCACGTACCGCAATTATGTGAACGGCAAACGAATAAACAAAATGTGACAGGAACCTGAAATAATCTGAAATTTCAAGGAATATTCGAATAGAAATCTTATATTTTAATCTGTTAGGATTTCTGGTTCGGTCTAATCACGTATAAGATTAGTTCCGTAAAAGAGCAGCCCTCGTTGTGCTCCACTTATTGCAGCTCTTCGAGTATCGCTCTTTGAGCCGGTATAAGCGGCGCATATATGAAGCCACTGCTTCTTATTTAAAGCCCAGCCGCATTAAAGTTCCGTCTTATTTCGGCGCGTTGAAGGAACCTGGTAATCAACTCCTTTCATTTCTTTTACCCTCTCACGCCTCGTTCTAAAAAACTACTCTCTGCTTTTCATTTATTCTCGGTCAGTAATTCAATCATGTCATACGTACATTTTATTATTACATTTTTGATTCATGTGTGAACTTCAACAGTACACTTCTATTGTACAACTTGTATCAACTTCATGTATCAACTTCAACAACATGTATCAATAGTCAACTTCTCTCGATCGTGTAACTTTATTATGCTTCATTTCGGATGTTTCAACATCGAACTTAGATGCATTCGCCAGTTTCTCTATCGTTCACTACAAATTGATATATCAAATTAGTTGTGTAAACTCGTTCTTTAGGAATCATCTATTTTCATAAACTTTATTCTTACTTTATAACGCGTTAACTAAATTTTAAATCGCATGACGAGAAAAGAATAACATTAAGTTCAATGAATGACTTATAAAATTCGTCTAAAATTCGTATCTTGAGGTTCATTAACTTTGATTAAATTATATTGTGCGACTACTGGAAAAATTTCAACTATATATATTTTTAACGTTACATGAATACAACGCTTCTACTCTTCATTCGTAAATGTGTAAATGCAGCCTCGCAATCAGTCTTGTAACTCATTAAACATCGTAACACGTGCATCATTCAGACATTGATAGATTTGAAACGGAATAAATGATCATTCTTGAGGCGTCATGTGAGGGTACATGGCACGTACCACAAATAAAGGTGTGTATGCTTGTTCTAGATAAATTTGAGTGTTTTATCCAACTGCAACTTCTATCTGGTAACAGCGTGACGTGCCTAACTTTTTAAATGCACAATCTTTTATATTTACTGTACAAGAAAAGTACAAACTAAAGCACACTTCCTAATATGCACACAGATTGCAATTTCGTACAAAAGGTAGCATCCAGGAATAGAGAGATATTCCCATGAGAATAAAACGAAGGTGTTAATAACGGGGCTTAGAAATTATATGTTTTCTTAAATGCAGGCGTGCATACGCTGACTCTGTTCATTCAGCTCAAGCTAACGCTACTGATTACACGACCGGGAAATGAAGAGAGACTGTCAACCAAGCGCAACCATCTAAGTCGCTACTTGACAAATAATAGTCGATTATTTTTCTCCCCTTTTTCTTACTTTCAACGAGACGAGCTCCGAAGAGTTGTGCTTAAGAAAATTGTTACCGGAACGACAATCGATTATTGTTTCAACGATCGTTATAATTTATCGACTCCACGAATCGTTCCTCGTTATTCTCTCGCGCTGGATCTTCATTTTACGCTGAGATGGTTTCTTTCATCGCTTCAAATGCTATCCAGAAGAACGTATCAAATTTATGATTCTCTTTTTCGTTTCTGGGAACACAAAAAATGACCTTTAATTCATTTGATATTTCACTAGAATTATTATTACGTCAATTATTGTATTAAACATTATATAAAATATTCTATAAAATATAACAAGAATTGTAATTGTTACATGTAATATGGTATTAATAAATATTATTTATTTATTACGTATTATGTAAATGAGTTAGGATTATATAAAGAAATCGATTGTTAGAAAATCTTATTTTTGAGCAAGTGGAAGACAGTCTTTTATGACCGCCGACAATTTTAGATCGATCCCAAGTAGCAGAAAAACAAACTATAAGCTACTGTGGGTAAGTTTATTTTTCTGCTGCAGATCGTTAAACATGTTATGCAATAACACAGAATTGTCTAAACATTGTAATTCAATGTGAATACATCATCCTCGTAAAGTGTTCCTCGCCGTTTGTACAGTTAAAAAGGAACAGATTCTCCTCGGAGATAATTTAATGGATGTCTGGATTATATAGCAACAACATGTTAATGCACGAATCTGTTTAAACGAAGATTAACTTTGTTAGAGGTCGCGACACGTTAATATCGCGCGTCGTTATTTCTCTTCACTTCAGGGCTTAAACGAATCAAGAAGTTGTTAAAAATTAACTATTCAAATTTTGTAAATGCATTCAAGCAGCTTTCATTGATTAGAACCAAAGCAAGAATTTGTGACATACAACGGATTTGATGCACTCCTATGTTTATACCCATAGTTCGTAAAAGTCTATAGAACGTCAATTATCGAATGAATATCATGATATACGCAGGATTAAACGTATACACTTCTTCCTGCGTTTCATTTTTTTAATTGGCTCTAATAAATCTTTAATTTACATGAAAACCCGCGGTCTATTTATTACGGTCGCGTGCAATATTCTCAAATTCCATGCAGCAGCGACTGAGTCATTGAATTTAGACGCGCGAGTAATTTACGGTCCACCAAAAGGATGAAGGGAAGGAGAGAAAAGAATGCGAACAGCCGGATGCCGAACAGGCCGAGTCACATGAACGTAAACCGACACGTGCACCCTCTTCTTTCCTGACACGGTCCGATGATTTTTAAGACGAGGGCGAATGCGGCTCGGACTTTCTCATCCGCTAAACGACGACGTATCCAGCGCGAACCTCGATTCTCCGCTTTGTTCTTGTACTTGCACTTTCCTTAATTGCCTATCATGCCCCTCTGCATAGATTTGGATTTGGAGAAGAATCTTGTACCAGGAACAATCCTCCGAGCTTACACCTCTTGTTCGACACAATATACTATACATAAGAGAAGTTCTAATCACAAAAGAAACTCACGTTCTACAGATAGATGTAACTAGGATGAATATTGAAATTCGCTGTTTTATTTTTTTGCAGAGATCCTTCAGGAACCGCGCTTCACCACTCAGCCTTCGAGCAGCGGCAATATTCTTAGTGAAAATCGAATAAAATTTCTGCAGTGTCAAGCGAGAGGTAAGTACGAAACGCTCGTAACGCGGATATTCGAGTAGTTCCGACCCGGAAGCGAACATTTCGCATTTATTAAGAACCTCTTCTCATCAATTTTCCTTCGGCATTATGCGCTCTCCTCGACGAATAGATTAAGAGGACGTTACTACGACATCTATTTCATTCTATATTAAATATTTGTGTAAATTGCAACTGAAATTCAAATTTCCTTTTTGTCTCTGATACATCATTAGTACAATGCACAATTTTCAGTACTAGGTTTGTCGGCATTACCAAATTTCATGACATATTCTTAGTATCCCGTTTTTCTCATGAAATATCGAGTGACCAGCCGGATGAGACGGTGACCAGATGAAGTCCTATAGTTGCGGCCTGGTGCCGTAACTTGATAGTATGACCCTGTACTAATAGTATTAGGCCGCCGTATAATGCACATATACGTCTCCTTTGTATGAACGAGATATACCCACGGTATACGCGAACAAAAGTAACACCTTGAACTGTCGTTTTTCGTGACAGTTAAACTTTAACTAGATAAGCTTAACGTCGTGACACATTGTTAATCGTCGTAATGTAAAAAGTAACTTGAGATCATCGTGATATTATACTCATTGCACGGTGGGAAAAGTACAGAAATTATATCCAGATAAACATACATATAAAAATGAAACAGCGCAAATTTTAATTTCAACGAGAAAACGTTGAGTCCTTGACAAAGGATTTAGTATTTCGTGGAAGGATTTACTCGACAGAAGGTGATCTCAAGCTTAGGATTAATGGTGTACGTTCCTGTTCTGTTCGCAGGAAATCCTCCGCCGAAGTACAAGTGGTTTAAGGATGGGGTGCCCCTCAGTAACGAGCTTACCTCGGAGTATTATTTTCGAATACAGAGTATTCGGAGGGAGGACGCGGGAGTGTACCATTGTGTCGCCACGAACGATGTGGGATCCATATTTAGCGAAAGGATCTCATTTGCGGTAGCTTGTACGTATTTATTAAACGCGATTAAATCCGAATTAGTAAACGAAATTTACTCTCTAAAAAGAAACAAATTGTTCGTTCACATCGGAAATTTTCAATTATATTAGGTGAAGTAAAAAGTTCTGAGGAAATTAAAAATTCTATTGGCAATCTTAAAAACAGTTGACCTTAATTTTATTACATAATAAAATCTAACTTTCGATTCCCGTAATCAAATGGTCCAGGAGACTCTGGTTATTGCACATAGCTAGTATTTATATCTGTAGGGTAATATAAACCAATGATGAAAAGTAACACCGTAATATTATCTCTATTCAGATATGGGGGTATTCGAGGACCTCAGTGAGAGAATAGTGAGCGTGAAATCGGGTAGTGCTGCCGTTTTAACTCTGCCACCGATAGAAAGCCATCCTGCACCTGACGTTACGTGGTTCACCTCCGATGGCTCAAGATTGTACGGTATTAAGTATGCGACTGTTCATCACATGTTGCTCATCCTGAACGCGTCCGAAGCTGACGAAGGCCTCTACAGGTTCGTAATCAAAGCCATCCCGCTTGGATAAACACGAAAGTTTAATACGAAACGAATACCTTAAACAGGGCCAGAGCTATCAACACGCAGTTGGGCAAAGAAGAAAACAGTCCGTTTTTCAAGCTACAGGTCACAGGTGATGCAAACACTGAAGTGGCACCCACTATCATAATCAAACCAGAGGATACGCAAATTATCAAGGATCAAGACATCACTTATATTTATTGTATAGCCAACGCTAGGTAATTTTTCGAAGTTTAGAATTAATACGAAATTACTAACGATAAGGATGATTTTTAAGACGAAAGTTGTAGTCAAAATTCGATGTTTAAATATGCATGGTAAATTTTAGGTCTCTTCACGAGTTGCGTACTTTGTGGACGAAGGATGGTATACCCATTGAGAACTCGAGGATATCGTACAGTTTCAACGACTCGTGGAACAGAACTTTGGCTTTGATATCGGCAAACATAACTTACACCGGCGTTTACTCTTGCCACGTGGATTTAATAACCGGCGGATATCCTACAGTGAACGCGAGCGCGAAAATAGTCGTATATGGTAGGGACAATATAAAGAAGTGAAAGAAATTATTAAATGACGCTTGAAATCGTGGTAATTGATTATAATCTTATTATGACATGTTTTTATGACATGTTCTAGAAAAACCGACGTTCATAACGGAATTAAAACGAGAGACTCTTAGCGATTACGGATCCACCGTAACGTTACCGTGCGATGCCGTTGGCGTTCCTCCTCCTAACATAACGTGGTTTCGAAATGCGGAATCTGTAAATCATCTTCTTGGATCTAGGTATACATTTTATGGACGACACTCAATATTTATTTTAACGTCGACAAATCTAGAGTGCTTCATTCACTTTTATTGTTAGATACGCAATGGAAGAAGATGGTTCCTTGACTATTAAAAAATTAACTATGGCCGATTCGGGAATGTTCCAGTGCCTTGCTTCCAATGAAGCTGGCGAAGCATCCAGTTACACCTGGCTTAAAGCAAAAAGTTAGTAAGAACCTTGTTGAGAGTGCTTAATTATTTTTTTCAATTTCTCTTTTATTTGAATATCTTAAATGTGCTATTTGTTTATACTCATCATAAATGACGTTTTTTATGGAGCAGAAGGATTAGAAAGCAGAGTGAAAAACAGAATTGCCCGCTGGGCAGCTGGCTACAATGTAGTCAGAGTTCGCCAATCTGATCGCCGTTTTAAGTTCTCTCAATATCCAGACAGTAAGATTTCATTAAACAAGTCGCCATGAAGTATATTCACCTAATTTTATTGTTTTTGAGATTACGCTAAGGCACATGCTTAAAGAATGCATATCACATCACATTGTTTGCTTTTATCAGCTATATTCGTGTTTTCCCTGTTTTTTTTCTAAGTAGTAGTTATAGTGAGTACCATCCACAAAGCACGATTGTTCCCTTGTGCTCCACACATACACTTTGTGTTATCTCTCATGAAGAGTTTTAGCAAATTTGTGTCCTTAATATTCTAATACGTTCAATATCAATCATCAAAGGAAAAAATTTTTGTGTAGTAAAACGATGTATTATAATAGGTGACTTTTTAAGAAAAGAATGCGTAAGTCAAAATGCTGAACATTAATTAGTTCGGTAGATATAATTTAAATGTTAGTAACAATAATATTCAGTAATATATTTATTATTAGTTTATTATTATCAATCAGGTATGGGTAATTCAGCATCTTCCATTTCATATTCTCTACTGCTGAGGTATTTTTTATTCTGTAATTTATTTATTATCAATATGATGGAAGACACTGAGACGGGAAATTTATTTTTTGTGTTCCATTGTCTGCCTTTTTAGTGTGCATGTGTGAGTTTTGTAGATTACAAACGAGGTACCAATATCTATAATTGTTTTCAGCATCTGGGCCAATCATGGAAAATGGTCCACAGAATTTAACTATATTAGATGGAAAAGACGCGACTTTAACATGCAGTGCGGTAGCAGCTCCAGTACCAAATATCACATGGATGTACAATGGTAAATCATTGATCTTCTTTAACATGCAAAATGGAATAGTTGAATTAAGTTGATTATAATTGATTGATAGATACGATTCCTGTTGAAATTGCTGGAAGAGTGCAGGTATTAGATAACGGTGATCTTCTGATCGCTGCTGTAAAACCAAACGATGCCGGAAAATATACTTGCATTCGGTCTAACGAGGCTGGTTCCGTGAATGGGTCCGCTTATCTGACGGTTTTAGGTAAAATATAATTCGTTTGAAAATATTCAAGTGTAAGAAAAATTTGTTTATAATGAGAGATTTAACGGTTCCAGTTCGTACACAGATCGTTCAACCACCTGTTGATACATCTGTTCTTCTCGGCTACACCGCGGAATTGCAATGCAAGGTATCCAACGATCCAAGCGTTTTGTATGATATAGCCTGGTTTCACAATTCACAGTACGTATTGTTTCACAAACGACGCAGATTTATTATGAAAGATGATGTCATGTACTTATTATATCGACAGAGTAATAAATACACAAGCGAGTCAAAGGGTGAAGATGCGAAACGATGGAACATTAGAAATAGCTGCGGTTCGTGCCTCGGATGTAGGTGAATACATGTGCTCCGTGGTTTCTCCCGGTGGCAACGAGACTCGATCCGCGCGTCTTAGCGTAATTGAACTGCCGTTTGCGCCGATAAACGTAGTAGCTAATCGAGTGGAAAAGATTTCTCCACGTACTATAAATGTTAGCTGGGTCCCAGGTTTCGACGGGAATAGCCCAACGAAGAAATTTATAATTCAAAGGCGGGAGGTTTCTGATCTTGGACCGATTCCTGATTCTTCACTGAATTGGATCACTGAATGTAATAACGTTACGGCCGAAAGTCGTTGGGTGATACTCAATAATTTGAAAGCAGCAGCCGCGTATCAATTTCGAGTGACCGCGGAGAACAGCGTCGGGGAAGGGCCTCCATCGGATCCTAGCAACGTGGTAGTTCTTCCTCAAGAACCTCCGAGCGGGCCACCAGTAGGATTCGTTGGCTCCGCTCGCTCTTCCTCAGAGATAATAACACAGTGGCAACTTCCATTGGAAGAATATCGGAATGGGCATATTTTAGGATACATATTAAGGTACAGATTGTATGGCTACAACGACAATCCTTGGACAATACAAAACATCACTAACGAAGCACAAAGGAATTATCTCATTACCGATCTGATCACATGGAAAGATTACATTGTGCAAATAGCAGCGTACAACGACAAAGGTGTGGGAGTGTTCACAGAGGGTTTGAAGATTAAAACGAAAGAAGGTGTGCCAGAAGCTCCGCCGACTAATATAAAAGCAAAGGCTATTAATTCGACGGCTATAAAAGTATGGTGGAAACCACCGAATCCACAGAAAATTAATGGAATAAATCAGGGGTATAAATTGCAAGCCTGGATCGGTAATAATTTCACCGAAGCAAATGAGTTCAAGTCAATGACTGTACCACCTAGTTTATTCGATCCACTCGCGGAACAAAGTGCCATTATGACTGGCCTGAAAAAATACACCATGTACAATATAACTGTGTTATGCTTCACGGATCCTGGTGATGGTGAACGTAGTACACCCGTCCAGGTTCGTACACGGGAAGACGTGCCCGAGGAAGTAGAGAACTTACAATTTGAAGACATAAGTGATCGTGCACTTACTGTTAAGTGGAGTCCCCCGCGTGAGGCAAACGGGATACTAAAGCTTTACCAGTTGAAGTATATGATCAAAGATGTACCGGACTCTCTACGGGTAGAGAACTTCACGTCGGACGTTCTCTCGGCCAAAATTGAGCATTTGCAAGCAATGACGCATTATAAATTTGAAGTTATCGCATGGACCTCGGTGGGCCCCGGGAAATCCAAAGTAGCCGTGATTCAATCAGGAGTCGAGCCTGTTCTTCCAGAACCGCCTACCAAGTTAGCGCTGTCTAACATAGACGCATTTTCTGTCGTTTTGCAATTTACACCAGGGTTCGACGGTAATTCGTCTATAACGAAGTGGACAGTGCAGGCGCAGACCACTCGGAATACGACATGGTACACTATATACGAAGTCTCAGATCCCGATGCCAGTACGATTACCGTGATCGGCCTAATTCCATTTATGCAGTACAAACTAAGATTAATTGCCAACAACGTTGTCGGCGCTTCTCAACCCTCTGAGCCGACAAAGGAATTCCAGACGATCCAAGCACCTCCTTCGCATCCTCCCAGAAACGTTACTGTTCGCGCGATGAGCGCAACAGAATTACGCGTACGATGGATACCGTTACAACAAATTGAGTGGTATGGAAATCCAAGAGGATATAACGTTACGTATACGGAAGTTCGAACGAACATATCGAAAAGTATAACTATAGATGACCATACGGCGAATTCGTATATTCTAGAAAATATGGAGGAGTACGCCCTTTACGAGATCGTAATGCAAGCATTGAACGATGTTGGATCGTCTGGGCTAAGTCCTAAGGCTGTGGAAAGAACTCGCGAATCGGTTCCTTCCATGGGACCCATTAATGTGGAAGCGAATGCAACATCCTCCACAACGATATTAGTCAAGTGGGGTGATGTTCCCATAGAGCATCAAAACGGACAGATAGAAGGATTCAAAGTTTATTACGGTGCAAATGCTAGATTAGCATTCCAGTATAAAAACATTCCTAGCAATACCACGTTCACAACGACTTTAACGGAACTGCGAAAGTTCGTCCAATATCATGTACAAGTTTTAGCGTATACAAGACTAGGCGATGGTACTTTAAGCACTCCCCCAGTCAGGGTACAAACGTTTGAGGATACTCCTGGTCCTCCATCAAATGTATCGTTTCCGGATGTTAGTTTTACCACTGCCCGTATCATTTGGGATACCCCAGAGGATCCGAACGGAGAGATTCTGGCCTATAAAGTTATGTTCCATCTAAACAACAGTTTGGACCATCAATTCTCGAAAGAGTTTCCGGCATCGGACAGAACGTTCCGTGCAACCGGACTGGAGCCGGAAAAATATTACATGTTCTCAGTGACAGCGCAAACGAGATTAGGTTGGGGTAAGACGGCGTACGCTTTGGTTTTTACTACCAATAACAGGGAACGCCCTCAGGCGCCGTCGATGCCACAAATCAGTAGATCGCAAATACAAAGTAGGCAGATAACGTTCACGTGGACTCCCGGTCGCGACGGATTTGCCCCGTTGAGGTATTACACGGTGCAACAATCGGAGAATTCAGGACCGTTTCAAACTATCCCCGAAAGAGTGGAGCCGACATTAACTTCCTACACGGCGAACAATTTAAAACCCTTCACGTTGTATCAGTTTCGAATACAAGCTACTAACGATATAGGCCCCTCGACGTGGAGTACGGAGTCTGCTCAAGTTCAAACACTGCCAGCGGCACCTTCCCGGGGAGTTACCGGATTAAAAGTCGTTCCGATAACAACGTCGAGTATAGAAGTTCATTGGAACTCTATAGATGAAATACATTGGAGCGGAGATCACCAAACCGGTGGTTATCGCGTCGTCTATCAACCAGTTTCCGATTTTCCAACTGCTATACAAGATACGCCGAAAGAAGAAGTATTAGGAATAAAAGCCACGAAAATAGTTTTAAGCGATTTATCTGAAGATAGATACTACGAGGTAATTGTATTACCCTTCAATTCCGAAGGAGAAGGTCCGCCAAGTCCTCCAGTAACTGTCTACGTAGGAGAGGCTGTTCCTATCGGAGAACCGCAACATTTGAAAGCAGAACCAATTTCTTCCACGGAAGTACATTTACGCTGGAAGCCACCTCAAGCCAACACGCAGAACGGAGACTTGTTAGGATATAAGGTAAATCGTTTTAATCGTAAAATTATTACGTTTCATCGATTTTTTAATCATTCCGTTTCTAATATTTCTTTTTCTTATTTTAGATTTTTTATCTAGTTACGGATTCTCCTCAAGAATTAGAAAACAAACAGGAGGAAGAAATAGAAGTTGTTCCCGCATCGTACTTAACGCATAGTTTAGTGTTTTTAGATAAATACACTGAATATCGTATTCAAGTACTGGCCTTTAATCCGGCCGGCGATGGTCCCCGAACTCCACCCATCACCGTCAGGACTAAACAAGTAAATTGAACGACGTTTAGTCGTAACTCGTGAACAACCATTATTCAAACAAATACAATTCAATATTTCTTTTGCAGGATCTACCAGGACCGCCACATAATCTTCAATTTACAGAGATAACAATGACTAGTCTTCGCGTTTCCTGGGAAGCACCGAAATTACGGAACGGTGAAGTAGTCGGTTACATAGTTACGTATGAGACAGCAGAGCAAAATGACCGTATGTTTGTTTGATATCTAAATCTAGTGTCACTTAATTATTCAGAATTTTCATTTCATTAATTAGTGTAATCATTTATGGCTTAACATTTTGCACGTAGGTTTTAGCAAACAAGTTAAGCAGAAGGTAACTGAAACGAGCTTGCTGATACAGCCTTTGGAAGAAGAAGAAACATATACGTTTATGGTCCGAGCACAAACTATCGACTTTGGTCCACCCATTTCCGGGAATGTAACCACGGGCCCACAAGAAGGTTCACCGATGGCACCTAGCAATCTCGCTGTCACTAAAACAGTGTCCAGCGTTGAATTACAGTGGGCCAACGGAGCTTCCGGGAAGGGACCCATTCTGGGATATTATATCGAAACACGTCGAAAAGGTAAATAATATATTTCAATTTTCATAAATTTCAATCTAAAAAAAGGCATAATAAGGAGATAATAATAAAATGTATCATCGTTTCAGTTCTATTTACTGTTAGTTAAAAATATAGAATATCAATTACTTAAGATACTAATACTGCCTTTTTTATAATCATATAGCGATGGAAGAGTGGCAGCATTGTAAGTTTCAATGCACGTACATATATTGAGAGTCGATATTACGTTAGATTTCAAACTGTTGAATATGATTTTGTTAGCATTAATATAATACCATGACCTTCCTGTTTGTAATTAATCTGTGATCATATTTCTTTAGTGGTATTCGTACTCGTTGATTGCATGGTGTCATAGCATGACATTTCTTCATGAATTTAATTAGAAGTTCATCAAATCATCTTAACTCTTGAATGCTGCTATAAATTACTTCACGAATAAACGAATAGCCAAAGAGTTTGATGACTTGTTAGATAACGATGTATATACATACCCACAGTTTTTACGCTCCTACGACTAATATGTTTTGCCAAAAACATGTAATATAGTATAAAACTTCGCAAGTTTTCAATTATTATTACAGAGAGAAAATTTTCCCCATGTTAAAATCTTAAGAAAACCTGCGCAAGTTTCCAACGGTCATATTTATGATCTTTAAACAAAATATAAATAGTTATTTTTATTATTTGTAATTGTAGATGACAGTCGTTGGCAGACGATAGTACGTAGTAGCAATGGACCATTGACGGAATATTCAGTATCGTATCAAAATTTACTTCCATCCACGTCGTATTTGTTCAGAGTAATATCGTACAATCGTTATGGGATCAGTTATCCAGCCTACTCTACGGAAACGGTGAATAGTATTACCTTTTTAATTCCATAACATTTATACACGTTTTATATTAACAATTTTATTTTGTTCCCCAGATTTTAACTCCCTCGAAGCTTTACCTCGAATACGCGTATTTACAACACAAACCATTCTACAGGCAAACTTGGTTCATGGTCACCTTAGCCGCTACGTCAATTATAATCATTATAATGGTCATAGCGGTACTATGCGTGAAAAGTAAAAGTTATAAGTATAAACGTAAGTTTAGACGAAATCCTGAATGCGTATGGTACTGAATAATGATGGGAATAATATAACAAACATTTTAGAAGAAGCACAAAAGACACTCGAAGAATCCATGGCAATGGATACAGACGACAGACAGGAGTCTGATTTAGAGCTTTATAGATCAAGACAAGGAGGTGGCGGCGGGATGAGTATGGCTAGCGGTTGCGGGACCATGGGTAAAAGAAACACGTTAGCCAGGAAGTCTATGCATCCTCCTCCACCCACGATGTTAGGTAAATCTCCTCCAAGACCATCGCCAGCCTCGGTTGCTTACCACAGTGACGAGGAGAGTCTCAAGGGATACGACGAAAACCCTGATGATAGTAGCGTTACAGAGAAACCTTCCGAGATCAGTTCTACAGATTCACAGGTAACGGTTCCTTCCTTTAAAAATACGCGGAACACATGTATTACATGCTTAACTTATGATTTATATTATCTTGTATTACAGGGATCTGAAAGCGAGAATGAAAGTGTACAATCGGACCCACATTCCTTCGTAAATCATTACGCTAATGTCAATGATTCCTTAAGACAGTCGTGGAAGCGGCAGAAACCAGTTAGAAACTATTCATCATACACCGATTCCGAGCCTGAAGGTAGTGCTGTTGTCAGTTTGAACGGTGGACAAATTATTATGAACAATATGGCAAGGTCACGAGCGCCGTTGCCTGGTTTCTCGTCGTTCGTATAAAATATCGTTGGTAATAATAAAAGCCTTTATTAAGTAGGTAAGGTGCCGTATTAAGCATAACGATTATTTTAATCGTTGAACTATCGAGATAAATGAAATTGCTACACGTTGAGCTAATGGGATTTTTAAAACTGACTGGTTGTTGAAAGTTTCGATCGTTTGCATAAATTAGAGTACTTAGAATTTGAATAGTTCAGCACTGAAATTGAAGTACACAGAGTTAAAGACTTAAAACGTTGAAACACAAAGGTACGCGAGGTGTTTCACGTACGCTGATACTTCGTATAGTAATTTTTAATATGCTTCTGGCACCATCATATTGTGATATATTGAAATACATATTATTTATAATTTTAGATAAGGTTGTAATTTGTATAATGAATATTTTTTACTTTTCTTAAGTAAAGTTCTCCAGAACAAAAATATCATATGGATCTCGAATAATGATAATGCTTGTCCATTTTTTTTTTAACGTAAGAGCAACACGTTGTTGAGAGCGATCTCTTGTAACGTGTTTAAGTGATGCAATAGATAAATATTTCATGATAATTGAAAATAATGATCGAGTAACGAAAACTGCCAGAGACATATAAATTTAAAGAACAATATTTTAATACTAAAATAATATGATGAAAGGACAATTAATTTACAATCTCTTTTTACAATCATTATTTACAAGTTCTTCAACTCTAATGATCAAATTTTTTTTATATTTCCCAAAAGTGGAGTTGCTACTATAAATGAATATTATGTGACATAAAGCATCGATCTAGATGCTGAAACAATTCATAATCAGGCCTATCATATCAATGAAGAACAACTTACATGAGTCTGATAACATTACACAAATAGAAGATGTGACTGCATGCATTTCTATTTCTAAGTGACTTTGTTTTTAATATCATCCTATGTATAATGTACATAAAATTTTAGTATAAATTATAGAACATAGCGAATACTGATATGACACATGTAAATTTAGTGCACAGTTTAGATCATTTAGATCAAATTCGATGTCGAATAACCACTAAATAATACATATTTATAATCCTCATCATATAGACAATTGTCGGTTATCTTCATCTTTTTTCGTTTTTTAAATTATGGAATGAAAGCAGTAGCTTTAAGGCTACTTTAACAATTGCATATAATACGTATATGCGATATATTTAATTCTGAACAAGATGTCGTTACTTGTTTTCTAGTATTTGACATATTACATTTACAATATTGTAAAACGATATTGTAAGCAGAATTTATTCAGTTTACGGCAGTAATTTTTTAGCGTAACACATACATTCAATGAAATTATTATATAGTAGTGGAAAGAAATACTATTTCATGTAATATGAAAGACATTTCAGACTGATGTTAACGTGTAAAGTGTTTCTATCCGCTTGATAATAAATTTTAAAATTAAAGAATGTAGAATCGATATAAATAATATGTTGAAAAGTAAATTTTTAAGAATATTCTTCGACAATATATGATAAAATTTTAG
>SHCU01000006.1:990322-1044099 GCA_004307685.1 Ceratina australensis
CAACTGATAGTACTAGCACGGGAGCTTCTTCATGCCTATTTTGATTATATGCTGCCATTCTGTGTTTGTTCTTATTCGTATGAGCTGTCCCACCAGGCTAATATGATTCACATTGAGAACAAAAACTCTGAAGTGTCTAAATTTCTACCATAATAACTACATAAGAGAAAATCGTATGTGATATGTGTCATGAAGATGATGGCATTTATATGGCTATGATTTAATGATCAATTTTTTACTTGTATTATAAAATATGTTTTCTGGTATAAGAAAATTTGCTTCTTAGTTTTTACTGGCTACAAAGCATTAATTTTACTTAGTTCATTGTCAGTCATTACGATTTTGTGTCATAAGCATTTTTATTTTGTGAAATGTAGATATGATAATTTCTAGAACACTGCCAATAAGTATTAATTCAAGAATAAACTTTTTACCTGCTCTTCTACTAGTATTTTTAACAACAAATTTAAGGAAACTACTGAAATTACACATCACTTGTACAAGATATTTCAAGTACACATGTTAATTTTCTAATAAAATTTATATAATTGTAATCTTTACAGTTTTCTCATGAATTTTCTATTGATTATGCTTAACCAAACATTGAAATATTTTTTTTAATGGATAAAACAAATAAATGATAGTTGAGCGGTTTGATAGAAGAGTTTTATTTATGTAAAAAGAGCCTCACATGTTTCAAACCACTTTTTAAGTTTTGGTGGACACTGTTCTGAAAAAACTTGTTTAACTGTACACCATGCAGCAATATCTGTTATATCAGGACTTCTCCCATTTGACCAATTTAAATCTAACGTATCAGCTATTGATGACACTATTTCATATTTTCGTTTTGCAGACTCCTCATAATATAGAGAGTGACACAAATCTAACACTAAATCTGTTTTATTTAATTGGTCTATGCAAGTAAAATTTTCATAATTGTGTGAAGTTATTAACCTTGCCAAATACCTTAGAAAATTCGTTTCACCAGTTACTTGGTAACCACGGAGGCCAGATTGTACTTCTAGATCTTTAACTAAAAAAAAGATTTTTATAAATATACACTTGCAACTAAGTAGATATAGCATTTTATAATATTTGATTTACCATCTTTCCAAATCAGTGATAAATTAATGACATTAGTCCTAGAAGTATCCTTAGATATTTGATAACAAACAGGACCTCCTTCACTAACACTCGAGTGGGTATAAGTTTGTATATTAATTTCAGAGTCCTTCCATGTTCTTTGTAATGCACGTACAGAATAAGGTGGCCTTTTAGGATTGACATTAACAATCAGGTTCACATTAACTGGATCCTAGCAAAGTAAGAGTAAGCAGGATATTTTCATGTGGATTTTTCTTAAAACATACCAAATTTATATCATTCATTAATGTACCTGTTTCCTAGGAATCTCATCACATATTGCAACTGTTTTTGTTTGCTTTAAAAAGTTCGAAAGTGTTAGAACTTGTTGCTTCAGTTCTGCAAGTTGGTTCAGTATCTTTTCTTGTCGTTCTTCTAATATATTATATTCTGGCAATGTATCCTGCAATAAAAAGTTCTTATAATTAATTTGTAAGACTATAAATCCAAAAAACAAAAATCATGATTATTTCCTGCCAATAAATTTATGAATTTGGATAAAATGATGAGACTCTCAAATAATGAAATTAAATGAATCTACTTTTATGTCAAACATATTTCACAGCTTTATACTATAATTTATAGAAAAATGTTTAAAGCTAGATTTTTCATTTATAAAAGTACTTATAACTTTCATTTAGGATAAGTAATATGACAGCTAACATGAAATAGTCATATTAACATTTTGATCAACAAGAAAATTTATAGAAACACAAGATCACATATTACACAGTTTCATAAGAATCATTGTTGATTAATATCAATAAAACAGCAACAGGACACATACATCATTTTTACTGGGTTAGGTTTTATGTGTGCTTGGTTATACAATTTGTACTTTGCAACTTCTGTGAGTGCAGTTCTAATTTAGTAAGCTTGCCCTTCTTCTATAATAATTATCGCCGCGTTCTCGTTTATCCTTCGAGCTTCGTAAATTTTTCATGGAACGTAGCCGCGGGTAATGTCCTGTTAGTTGAAAAATTGGAGGGGCAACAAGCATCGATCAAGCCTGTAGAACCATATTCCCGGTCGATCGTGATTAGTGCTTGTGGAAATTTTGGGAGGAGTCATGCACAAGTTCGAGATTGAAGTAACACTCCTTACAACCATGACTGACAAACGCGTGAGTAAAAAACCGATAGTTCACATTAACGCGAAACGTTTTCTCTCTGATACGCGCTCGGAATAACAAAAATGATGAAAACCTTTAAAAAGCTGATAACCTGCTCAGTGATATCGGGTGCGATCTTGTCCTCTATTTCCGTATGGTTCCCTGTTGATCGTTCTTCATGAATATTTCGCATTTCGTACATTGTTTTTCTACGGTGCAGCGTTTGCGGCAGGGAAACAATTGGTTTCAATTGATACATCGTCATTTCGTTACGCATCCCGTTCGTTATTACGCGATTAATTGATGAAAAAAAAATCGAAAACCCGTATTCACATTCAATCGTCGCACTCTCGTTCGTCTTTCGTATTTCTCGATTTTCGTTAGACGGCCATTTTTCTTGGATACCCCTTTCCCTTTCCACATGCCCATCCGTGTTGCGTATTGGTGTCTGTATTGCACTGTGTGCTTTACCTTCTTACCGCCGTAACATCCGTTTTAAAGATGGCGCCATAATTTTTGGCAAAAATCACAACATTATTGCATTTTGTATCGAAATTAATAATGTAAAATTTATTTTTTATACTTGTCCGATGACCTTATGAGAATTATCTTTCAATGATAGATACTTAACATAGAAATTACAATTAGGCCGTCATCCACCAAGTAGACTTCGTTTATGATGAAATTACGATATTACCGAGTATAAATGCATCCTAAAAAATTAACGTATAGCTGATAAATTACGATCGTAAATTTTTGTTCCGTATATGATTATTTATTCGAATGTTTAAATATTATTTGATTACGCATTCGTGTAAATTATTTGATTAGCAACTTCGTTTTAACTCTGTCCACGCTTCGACGACAGCAGAAGCGACACAGTTTTTACGAAATTCCTGTTTCGACGGGAAGCATATTTTACACATGAATCACGTAAAGAGGTAATCTGAATAATAATATTATTCAATTAAAAAGAAAAATGAAGTGTAACAAGATTTCTATTTAAATTTGACAGTGAATTTAATTTTCATTTAAAAAGATGTCGCATTCATCGCCTATCTCTTTTGGACTAAACGAAGTTTGTTGTTAATTGAATTGTATTAGAAATATGTTAAAAAATTTTCTTTATATTAATTAAACTGATTTTTAGTTAATATGATAGTACGTGTTAAAAAAATGTATACCGATCAACAACGCACACAAATTAGAATTGAAGTAGTGTCCTCTGTTGAAGCTTCCTTGTAACTAGGGTTAGATTTCTCTCTTGCGGGTAACAGCGGATCCAGTTGACTGTGTCAGCAAATTAGTAGCCCAATTTCGTTGAAGTAAAAGGTGTGACGAATTTAAATAGGAATAATTGCGCGGAATAGAAGCGACGAAGAAAGAGGAAAAAAAGACATTTGTCGGAAGTGTGGTTAGAATCGCGTTCCTGTAACGGCGCATGTCGCCACCTATTGTTGATCTGACAGGATCTTGTGTAGTTACGGTGAAAGCTATTGGATCTTCCGTACGTTTCGTGAGAAACTAAAAAGCGATCAATCGGTTTCTGGATTCTATGAATTTTATCGGAATTCAGTCGAGAGCATCGTGTCGAACCAGAGATCGTTCCGAATACGAAAAAGGGAAATTTCATCAGAAATTTTGTCTACTTTTGGAGTAGATGCGTTCGAGGCCAGACATGGCGGCGATTCGATGAACCAATTACAGCAGCGCTCTCTTAGACGATCAGATATTGTAAATTCCCCTTATATTCGCGTCAGTGAATGATTCTGTACCTACTTTGATCGTTATTAGTAGTAAAACGTGCACTTATCATTACGGGAAAGTGATATCCGTACACCGACGCGAGGGTAGAAGCCACGCAAGATCATACCGAAACGTTAATCATGAAAGAATTGTGTTTGGTCACGTGACCGTAGCCGAAAAATGGCGCAAAGATCAGACTACAAACATGGGTTCCATTTCATTGCTACGGTGTCATTTGTATTTGTTTACAAGCGCGCGTTACCACAAACCACGTGTTAAGTAAGTGCCATTTCGTTGACAGTGTGTGACAGACAATGACGGGGAGAGGGACGAAGAGACGGGGCCGACCCCCGAAGTCGGTGGTCATGGAAAGGCCCAAAAAGTTTCAGTATCATCTTATGAAGAAGCCAAAATACTTACAAAACAAGGGTTCGGAAACGCCAAACTCGCAGCCGAGTACCCCGACACCCTCGAGACCAACATCGCCGGTCGAAAGCGAGGAGAGCAGAAGGAGTACGCGAACCCGAAAATCTCGTGGAGCCAGAGATAGGCATTCACGCAAAGGTGGTCATTCAGGTGCAGCATATCAGCGCCGAGGTTACAATCCAAATGTGGACTATCACGATTCTGAGTATCATTATGGCTCGGACTTTGGCGACGAGTCAAGTGAAAAAAGTGAAGTTGAAGAGGATATTCTACAAAGCGATGCGGAATCATCTGAAAGTATAGAGGAACCTGATCCCTCCAGTGACAGTGACTTTTCTCTATCAGGTTATAGTACTACCAGTGGGACACCCCGTAAAACATTGCTAAGCCAACAAAGACCACCGAGTCCAGAACCGCTGTGGCTTCAAAATAGGGAACTGCCACCACTGAATTTACCTAAATCATCAGATGACCTATTAGTCCCTAGAGAATTTGTAATGCCATCTTTGTCTATTTATGAAGTATTGAGACACTTCCGCACCTTAGTACGGCTCTCAGCCTTCAGATTTGAAGACTTCTGTGCAGCTCTGATATGCGAGGATCAAACCAATCTGTTAGCTGAGATACACATCATGCTTATCAAAGCACTTCTCAGAGAAGAAGACTCTCAGCAGACTCATTTTGGTCCTCTTGATCAAAAAGACTCTGTGAACGTTAGTTTATATTTTGTGGATTCTATGACTTGGCCAGAAGCTTTGCGTTCTTACGTAGAGAGTGATAAGTCATTTGATCAAAATATTTTACATATTTTGTCCAATTGTGAATATCCTTTTACCTCTATTGAAGATAGAATCAAGGTGCTACAATTTTTGACAGATCAGTTTTTAATTACAAATCCAGTAAGGGAAGACCTGCTACATGAAGGTACAACAAATGGTATTTCAGTTTGTTTCATTTCTTATATGATTTTTCTTCTAAAACATATATAGAATTATTAATCAGCAGGAAAAATTTGTATGTCCATGCTGAGAAATGTTAATTATTTTTTTAATTATTTTTATTAATATAAATATGTTAAAACGTTAGCCTGTTCTATTTTGTACAAAAATATTAAATAATTATATTGCTACATATATTATTACATTGGAAACTTACTAAAATTGAAATATAATATAATTGAATACGTCGTTCTTTAGGAAATATGCATTATGATGATCACTGTAGAGTGTGTCATCGTCTGGGAGACTTACTGTGCTGTGAAACCTGTCCTGCAGTATTCCATTTAGAATGTGTTGAACCTCCATTGGTTGATGTTCCTACCGAAGACTGGCAATGCAGTACATGCAAAGCTCACAAAGTGACTGGAGTTGCTGATTGTATACCTGACGTGGAGAAAAATGGTTCACTATGTCGCCAGGAACATCTAGGATTTGATAGACATGGTAGAAAGTACTGGTTTCTCGCGAGAAGAGTTTTTGTGTAAGTCCAGATTCATATAATGTAACATATTCAACTTCGTCCTTTGTGTACAAGCCAATAAAATTGTTCATTACAGTGAAAGTGAAGATGGCGAAGTTTGGTATTACAGCACACCTTTACAACTAGAAGAAGTAATGCGTTGTTTAGATCGCAATGAAATGGAAGTCGCGCTTTACAGAGAATTATCAGATTATAAGGATGAAATCGTAAGACAAATGGAACTTACAGAACAGATTACTAACCAGTACAAGGGTAACAAAAAATCATATTTGGAAGTAGAAAATAGTGAGTTCAATTAATTTTTTTCTAACTTCTACTTGCTTTTAAAGTTAATACCAATTTTGCTTAATATTTCGTGATTTGTACAAAAAGGTCTCATACAGAAGTTACAAAAAGAACGACAAGAGAAACAGGAAAAGGAGGAGGAAGAGAAAAAGGAGAAACAAAGGCAAGAAGCTGAAGAAATGGTGAGAAGAATACATGAAGGTACAGATTCCCTCGAAGAACGACTGGCAGCTGTAACTGAACCGGAAGAAGGGAAGTCATCCGAAGAGTCAAATGCTAAGGAAAGTGCTCAAAAAACGGAAAATATGGAAGTAGATAGCATGGGTAGCACTTTAGCAGATGGAGTAGGTAAGGATGCAAAAACGAGTACATCGTCATCGTCCGAAGAGATTGAAGAAGACATATTAGAGGGGGAAGAGGGCATTGCAAAGATTGGTAAAGATGGTACGTGCACATGGCTCTTTTTTGAACTATTTTGTTAGCAGTATTTAATAATTAAATTAATCCTTTTGTTTATGTAGGGAAAAAGCATACTATTGTAACTAGATCAAAAACAGGGTCTTTACAGCCTAGAACATTTAATATGGATGACATAAAGAAACGCAATTCTGGCCCGTTGTCAAAAGAAGAGTTAGAAAAGTTGGATAAAAGTTTGAAAGAGGAGGGAGATGGTACCAGATTAACTAGACAGAAAGCTCATCAAATAGCTTCTGGTACGCACCTTTTTAAATTGGGAATGGACAACAGTTTTAAATCTTACGTAAATCAGTATAGCACCAATCCTATTGCTTTGAACAAAGCACAACGCAATGAAGAACGTGACAAGAAGAGGCATTTATCACATAAATTTTCACTTACTCAGGCCTCTGAATTTAAATGGGTAGGAAGTTTGACAGGCACTCGGGCGCTTTTAGTGAGCACGCTACGTCAAACAATTTTGCAGTTAGAGAGCAACATTCAGTCTTCGTTTATGCATACAAATTGGCCTCTTTTGCGTAAACCTTGGACTACGGCGGTAGGAGCTTGTGTCAATCCCAGAGACTTCGCACGTGCTCTTATCGTGCTCCAAGCATGCATCAAATCGGTAGTGTTCGCTAGTGTCTGGCACGAGCAACTAGGACACGTGAAGTTGCAGAGAGTAACTGCTCTTGAACGAGAAGAAAAGAAACGGCAAGATAAAAAGGATAAAAAGGAAAGAGAAGATGAGGAAGAACGTAATCGCCTGTTCAACTTCGTAAAATATACGTTAGGCTTGAAGCATCAGGTCTGGAAACAGAAAGGAGAAGAGTATCGCGTGCATGGTCAAGGTGGCTGGTTATGGATATCTGCCAGTCGCCGCTACAGATCTGTAGACATGTCAAAATTGGGTCTTCGAAATGGTCCCCAGAAAATTATGGTGCAAATTAAAGATCAGGAAGGATTAAAAATACTAGCTTTAGATCCACCGACCTATGAATTTTTAATGAAAGAATATTGCCCTTCTAAGAAAGAGGAGAACCAGACAGATGTTAAAGTGAAAGAGGAAATCAAAGAGGAAGAATCATCAGAGAATATTTCAACTAACGTGGCTGTAAAGCAAGAATGCAAGCAAGAAAATGATGATGTGAAAATAGAAGCAAGTGAACAAAATCAAAGCAACATGGAAACTGTTACGAAAACAGAGGAGACAATGACGAAGACAGAATCAGAATCTGTTAAGCAGGAAACCAAAATGAACTTATCATGTGCGTAACATATTGTAGTAATTTCTCTTGATAACTTGAATTAGTAGTTACTTTTCTTTCTCATTTCAGTTTTAGCTGGTATGAAAATCGAAAAAGTTTACACACCTATTAAAGAATTTGAAGAAATCGATATTACCAAGGCACTAACTACTAATGGAAGGCTTCATTACCCAAAAATTGCCAAGAAAACTCGGATTGATGATTTTCTGGCGCGTAGGACCCATTTGAAACTGTTGGAAGAAAGGAGATTACTACAGACCGTAAGTAAATATGAGTTTATTAAAATAAATCGAATCTAATTATTGATAAAACATTAATCATGATTGCACATTTGTCAATTATAGGAAAAGTCGAAAGAGCTATTGAATCAATCTACAAATCAAAAAACGGATGGTGATTCTGAAGTCGATGTTGAAAATAACGAGGAAAGCGATACTGATGCAGGCGATAATTCCCTACAAAATATTCTAGCTACAAAACAGCCTAAAGCAATTACCGAGATGTTAGCAGCAGTAGGAAAGCGTATCCAACAAGTTAAAGCTCAGTACGGAAATATAATGAGACTTACTAAAAATACCAGCTGCTATTCGCGATATTGTAATATGACGACACAACCTGGAAAAATTACAACCACCGCGCAAAGCTTAACATCCACCTGTTATTCTCCTATATGCATACAAAAAGCGAAACTGAAACTCGATCTTGTCGCGTTGTTGAGAAAGGCTAATACCTTGAACAATAATCAATTATCAACGAATTCATCCGCACTGAATGCGACGCAAACATCGAAAGCAAGTTCAAAAGCGGATAGTGATGAAGCTAGAGATGCAATTAGAAAGGATTTAGAATCCGCCGTAAAATCCGCTACTCACTGCACAGAAGAAACACCAGCCACAAATGTAAATCTTTCTTCGCCTCCCAGTAAGAAGTTAAGAGTTGAATCTAACGCTGTAAGTGACTTACACATTCGTGTTAAATGTTCATATAATTTATTTATAAATAATCTAACAAAGATAATTTATTTCTTTCCAGAATACTGATGAGCCCAGTTCGAGTAACGCTAATGCAGTGACTAACACAACACAGGAAACTACAAAAGCGGTAGATAACGATGTCCAAAGTGTGAAAGAAAATACGACTTCGCCAATCTTGCAGGAGGTTAAGACCAGGTAATATTTTTCTTCACAGACAATTTGTTTAATTACAATAATACTATTAATAAATCATGGTTCTACTTTGATTTTAACATATAATTTTTTAATAGTTTGGGTCAAAAGACAACAATGATTGTCAATCGAAGGGGAAGAACTGTACAAAGATGTGTGATGGCTAAAGAATTAAATGCCGATGGTTCGGAAAGAGTCTATTCCACTGTTTCAACCGATGGAAAAATTTATTTGAAGAAAGTTGCGATTTCTTTGGCTGATAGAAAGAAAAAACGTACTCCAGTCAAATATCCATTATGTTCAACGTTTTGTACAAAAAATAAACATCGAAGTATATTGTTACTTCCGCAACATGAATTGCGTAAATTGGCTCGAGTTGGCGGACGAACGCCAGTCCAAGGTTTTCATCATATTGCTAAAGTATGTACTACCCAAAACTTGAATCATTGGGAGAAAAATAATTCAAATAAAAAATAATTTTATCTGATTAATCATTGTAGGCAAATATGTCGGTGTGGCCGTATCCTTGCCCGAGACCATTATTTAAAACCTGCTGGTTATACAGAACAGTTGGTATTAAATCATTGGCTGCAGCAGCTCTTCAACTAAGAATATTATGGGCATGTCTACGATGGGATGATATGGCCGCCAAGCCATTGTCTACTGATGGCAAGCATCAGATTACGACCGACACAGAAATTATGTCATTGGAAATACTTAGACACCGTCACGTTGGACAATTTTTAGATAAAACGCAATACTTACGTAGGAAAGTCGTTATACCTTTGGAACTACCGAAACAAGTTCGAGGTTCGTGCAACAGAATAAATTATTTGAAAGGAGTAAAGGGAGCATAATTATCATAATTACATCTTGTGGTTAATAGAAGTCACATCCATAAGGAGTGGATTGAGGAAACGGAAACGGCCAGAATCTCCGCAGAGTACTGAACCACAAGTTACAGAAGAATGGGTTG
The DNA here is from genome assembly GCA_004307685.1 of Ceratina australensis. Taxonomy (NCBI): domain Eukaryota; kingdom Metazoa; phylum Arthropoda; class Insecta; order Hymenoptera; family Apidae; genus Ceratina; species Ceratina australensis. The sequence continues at coordinate 1,000,382 of SHCU01000006.1, forward strand.
ATGAAGACAAGCTGGAGCTATGGGAGATTAAACAGTATGGTGATAGGTACGTTCGGGAGAAAATAATAAAATATTTCGTAAGTCAAAATACTTAAATTTGACAGTAGGATTAGATTCCTGGCTCCTTTTCTACCTTATAACTTCACTCAAACTCACACCTATCCCTATTTAACACCATTTGATACTAACTCCTCCACTTGGTGTGTGTCCTATCCAGGTTAGAGAAGGCTAATGCCCAGATTATTACTAGGAGCCGTTCGGGACAGCCGCAGACTGCTGTCGGTATTAATCGCAACTCAGGGTCGAATTCCGGACTAAGCGATCAACTCGTTAGCGGTAAAGCTACACCTGAGGAAATTAAAGAAAAGATGGAGCAGCAGCTACGAATGCAAAGAGCTGCCCACCAACAAAAGAGAGCATTAGAGACCCTGAAAAGTCCAGCTGGTACTGGTTCGCCTACGCAAGTTGTCAAAGTTTCCGCGAATTCTGCTCATGGTAAGTATCTCTGTGATTTCAGAAACAAGTTATAGTTAAATTCCACGAAACATTATGTTAACTAAACACGTTACAGATGGCACAATTAAATTAGTTTCTAAAGTTGCGATACCAGCGAATCCAAACAGTGGGACAAAATCTCAGCTGACTTCTCTGTTAACGACACCTGCGCAAAATAAGACATTCATTGGTACAAGACGTATTTATATGGCAAAGTGTAAGTAAACATAATAAGAATAAGTATTGACCGAACATAATTATTAATTATGCAGATGCATGTCTACATAATATTTGTTTCCAAAATAGCATCGGATGGAACAACGAAAGTTGCGGGAGCTACAAGCATTTTACCGAAAACTCAGTTGCAAACTGGAACTCAGCAGTCTCTTATTAAAGTTCCTGGTCAAGCAGGTAAGTTCGTAATATCGTTCAAACTCAAATATCAGATAATAGTGTGATTTTAATTAAATCTGTTAAATAGCGCCTGTGCAACAAATTCAACAAAAAGTGCAGCTTATCAGAGGACCAGACGGTAAGTTGCAAGTTCGGGGTCTTATGCCTGGCCAGCAATTAGTTCAAATGCCTGATGGGAAACTTCATGTATTAAACACTGGACAAGCAATAACTACTCTTGCACAAACTGGTGGTACAAGCACGACTACGCAGGTACTAATAAATCTTTAAGTACTAGCTTATTAATTAAAAATAAAGAAAATAAGTTGACACATAGAATTCTGTGTTTAAGACGAAGACAACGACGACGACAACCGCAGCTAAAACGACTACAGTTGCTAATACTGCGGTTAAAGCTAGTCCAGTGAAAGTCATAACAAGTACGGTGCAACAGACATCGCAGACTCAATCTCAACAAACTGTTCAACGCCCGTCGACGACTACTGTAACTATTGCTACCACCCCAACCAAAAACGCTATTGTAGTAGCCAATACTGGACAAATCGTTCAAGGTGCACAAGTATGTAAAAATCCTCAATTTCATATATTCTAATCGAATTCGGATTATTAACTCGATACGACAAATGATTAACATACCATTAACCATATAGGTCATATCTACTGGTGGACAAGTAATTAGTGGAAATCAAATAGTAGTTACTAATGCCAACTTAGCTCAACAACTTGCATCGGGCAAAGCTCAATTAACGACAATCGGTGGTCACCAAGTAGTGATTCGTAGTACTCCCACAGGCAACCAAATTGTACATCTAAATTCAACGAACAGTGGTGTTATCGTAAAAAATGCGCCAACTAAACAACATGGTAAGTTAAAATTGGATATTTTCAGAAACATTCGTTTGAAATCAAATTTTCAATTAATGAATCGTTTTTATATCTTAGTCTCCGTGATACAATCTCCTCAAACAACAACTACAACAACCGTAGCAACAACAGATACAACTACAAGTGTTAGCAGTGCGTCAACAAATGTAACATCAGCAACTACAACCACAATGGTGACAAATCAGAGCTCCGCTGGTCCGGCACCTGGGACTATGGAGGCATCCTTGTTAGCTGGCCAACCACCCGGAACTGTTATCAAATGTGTTACCGCTCAAGTTATACAAACTACGCAAGGTCCTCGTATAGTTTTGCAAGGTTTACAAGGTGCAGATTTCACCCCGCAACAGCTCGCTATGGTACAGCAGCAGGTTAAACAACAATTACTCAAAGGTTCGACACTGTCGATTCATATATATGTCATTAACATGTTTAACGTGATCAATGTATTTACAATGCATGTCTTTTATAGCACAAGCTACAACAGGGAAGCAAGGAGTTTTAGGACCTACTAAAATTTATTTAGCTGTTCAACCAGCACCGAGCAGTCAGCAATCAGTTCAAAGTTCTACAACGGCAAACACTCCAACTACACCGGCAACGAAGCCGCAAATTACACAGCAACCAGTTGTTTCGCCTGCAGCAGCAACCGGTTCGTTCTGTGCGATTTCATATTTCCTTCTATTCTTGATATAATTTGCCCCATATCAAATTTTGTAATGTAATAACTTTATTTTAATAGAGCCTCAAGCAGCAACAGAAACCATTCCAGAGCTCCCGTCAACGACATCGAATTCTCCTGAAAAACCGAAAGTGGTTGTTCAACAAGTTGGCCAACCAAACGTGGCAGCAGAAGAGGAATCACAGAAAACTAATGTGGCTAATGGTCAGCAGCCTTTACAGTCTTTAAAAGAAGGAAGCGATTCCTCAGCTAACAAATTCATTCTAACGCCCGATTACATACAACAAAGTTAGTTTTCGAATAATTCATTTACCTTTAATGCCTGCTTAGAAATAATAATGTTAGACAGCATCGTTTTTTACCTCCTATATTCTCGTAATTTAAAACATTTCAGCTATCAAAAATGCATTGAAACAAGAAAACCTTAATCCGGAAATAGAAGAAAAATTACTACAGTTGCAACGGTATCAGGAGAAACAGATGAAAGGTGGTGTCGAGAACTCTGTGACAACTAATCAAACTCATACAACGCCCACAGTTATAACCCCGCGTATCCCGTCTCGTAAAAGACCTGCGCCCTCTAACATTCCAACAACAACATCAGCTACAAACGTTCAAATGACGATAAATGACAAAGACACAGAATGGGAGAGTCCTAGGAAGAAACCTGCATTGAAGCAAGATGCTCGTGAAACTCCGAAGTAAGTTTGGCTCCTGTTAATATCTTTTATAGTTATTTCTGATATGTTTCTTCATTAATTTTGTGGGCTTTGTTCAGAGTGCAAAAAGTTGAATTAGCAGAGAATGAAACTACGCCACAGAAACGAGCAGCAAAGTTAAAAGACAGTCAGGAACAACGAAGAAAGCAACAGGTGCATTCTCGAATGCAAGTTCTATTGTTTAGACATAAAGAACTGTTAAAAAAAGATATTTTAAAAAAGCGAGCATTACTTGAAAAGGAATTACAGATAGATATTCAGGTACGTGATAAGTATTCTTTATAGCTACTTTTTATTGTAAGTGTGTAAACTTATTTTTATTTCGAATTGCAGAAAGATTTATCGGCGGAACTGGCCTCGAGAACGAAGGCAGAAAGACACAAGCAAGACGAAGTGAAGGTCGGTAGTGCGAAGCGTAAGGCAAACGCTCAAGTTGCTCAGCAAGTGAGTCCACCGAACAGAGGTGGAAGGCCAAAGAAGTATAAAGCACAAGGAAATAATACCACACCGCCTGGTGCTTCATCTACGGCAGCGGCGAATAGAATTAAGAAAGAAAAGTTATATTGCCTCTGCAGAACACCGTACGATGAAACAAAGTAAGTAATTGACAGTAGGATCGCCTTTCTCGCGATATAATCGACACAATATGATGTAACAAATAATTCTATCGAATTAGGTTTTATGTGGGATGCGATCTCTGTAACAATTGGTTCCACGGAGATTGCGTCGGGATTACCGAAGAAATGTGTAAAACTCTTTCAGAATTCGTTTGTACAGAATGCAGACACGCAAGAGACACGCAAGAGTTATATTGCCTATGTAAACAACCTTATGACGAATCTCAGTGCGTGATAATGAAAATTGTTTATTCGTTTGATTCGACATTGAATTGCATGCCAAACAAATAAACTTTTCTTATTTTTACAGATTTTATATTTGCTGCGATAAATGTCAGGATTGGTTCCACGGTCGGTGCGTCGGCATCTTACAGTCAGAGGCGGATAACATCGACGAATATGTCTGCCCAAATTGTCAACGAAATTCTTCTGTCAACTTTGCTAACATGAAAAATCTTAACGCGAAAGACCTGGATTTGTTAAAAAAGTTAATTAAGCAAATACAGGTAAGTTGCAATGAATAACAGGATTTCCTACTAAGTAATTAAATTATTGGTATTAATTATTCGAACACTCAGGCACACAAGAGCGCTTGGCCATTCATGGAACCTGTAGATCCAAACGAGGCACCTGACTATTATAAAGTTATAAAGGAACCTATGGGTGAGTAAAGATGATTGTATAGTAATGTCATAGAAATAGAAAGATATCTGGCTTATAAAAAGTGAAATTTTCCTATACCCTCAGTATTATTTTCCTGTTTATGTTCACAGACCTGCAAACTATAGAACTGAGGATAAATGATAAATCTTACAAAAAGTTAAGTGAATTCATTGGCGACATGACTAAAATATTTGACAATTGTCGTTATTACAATCCGAAAGAATCGCCCTTCTTTAAATGCGCAGAATCTTTAGAAACTTATTTTGTTCATAAGATTAAAAGTTTGAGAGAAAAGTTCTCTGAAGGAAAGTAAGCAAAAGAAAGAAGAGACATGGGAAAAAGGAAACATAACAAAACTAACTACAAACCAGTGACAGTGTGAAAAGCGTCAGTTTGATGTGAGCAACAACGTTTTGTGTAACAGCAAAAATGATTTGTGCCAGTAGAGAAGAGACATTCAAAGTAGCCATAAATGTTTAAGAGTAGAACATATAAGTTCACTATTTATTAGATTCGTGACAACGTTTGATTTTGCCTTCGCAAGAACAAACTTTATTTGAACCGTACTGTACATTGAATTTTGAATCAGAACTTACAATTAGTAAGATTTTAAACCTTTAATGAGCACACACAGACACAATAGTTAAAATAATATTCAACTAAATAACAATTGTTATGAAAACGACTAGCTACAAAACCATATTACAACTTGGTATAATATTATACATTATATTAATTACACCAACCATTTATTTATATGCGACAATAAAGTATTACTTTATCTAATATCACAATGCTCTTATATCTTTTTACCAACAGCTACTCTAGATAAAAATTATTTATAAGGAAAGATATAGAAACAAGAGAATTTTATGAACGTATATTTGTTTTATTCAAAAATGAAAATAAAGTATTCTTTTCGATAGGAAACTGTCGTAAGTTGAGATTCAAAATTCATACGTTCAGGACGCACGTCATTATTTATGTACATCTATGAAATACGTGTAATTATAAATATACAATACTTATAAAAATACAACATCAGTGCCACTGTGCGTTTAGAAAGATGAGTTTTTAGTAACCTAACGCAGTGTATATTGCGAGGTGATAGAAAAGATATAGCATGAAAAATTCGAGAGTTCACTGTCATTCATTTAAAAAAGAGGAAAATGGTCCAATCATTGTCATTACTCATCTACTTAGAGGATGAAACCGTGTTTTCTCTCAAACATAGGCGTAAGGATTATTTAGCAAGCGCATAATAAATTGTACAAATTTGTTTATTGTGCTCATAAATAACTATTATTATATTGTTTTATCACGTACATTTTCTATAAAGAAAAAAATTGTTTATAAGTAACATGTACGATGTTAGCCGGTAAGAATTGAGCAGACACAAATCTGCTTTGTACATATATCAGCAATTAGAACGTCTGTAAAGATAGACAATAGAATTTTTGGTTCTCACGCGGCGAGAATATAAAACATGGACGAAAAGTAATTTCGAGCAGAGAATAATTAATTCAACAAAGAATATTGTTTATATTTTACCTAGTGAAGTACTGTTTACTGGAAAATTACTAAGCTAACACTATACATTGTATGTACATGTCCAAGTATATTCAGTTTCTATATATTCCCAATCTAAAAGGGCAATATTATTTATCATGAACATCTAACGAACAAATACATATATTCATTCATAAACATATGCATACTCATACGAAAAGAAGCAAGAAATTGTCGCTTCTGGTGTTTATTAATGCAGAATACAAGCGTGAAAGTATGTACCAAATTGTCTGGTGCTTGAATCGTCGAAGACCAACAAAATTTTTGTGCAAGATCCGATTACCCTTGAAAATCGAAACTCCACGAGTGTTGAAGGGGTATGTTTTTTTTCATCGAAAAACAAAACCGTATAAGGTTCTTCGACATTACGAATTTGTGGCTTCGTGTATGTTTCATATGTTCAAGATGAGTTAATGATCATCGATTAATTGAAAAAAAAGCAGATCGCTCAAAAGCAGGTTGTACATTTTTGCCAGGACGAATGCTTGTACAGTATTTTTAATTCAAATGACCTGGCACTGATCTGTTTTTTTTTATCCTCGATTCATTTTGTTTTATAATTACGAAATACAATATATAACTCATCACTTTGCCCAGGTTTGTACACCACATTAGCTCTATCAAACTCCTTCCAAGTGATCGTGCCACATGCGCATCTCATACAGTATATTGAGGTTTTACTTTATTTATATTGCAATTTACTTCGATACTGTCATGTGCTACAGGTATTATCGAAACGTTTCGAAATTTTTGATACCTCCTTGATCATATTCCTTGTTGTATCTTGTTTAAACTTCTCGTTCTTTAAAATTCTCTGTAATGTTCTGTTCAGAATTTATTGAAATAGTTCTGAAATATACTTATGTCTTGATGGATTTGCGCTTTGAGATATTTGATGTCGACGTTTAAAATTCTTCCTGTGTGTTTCAGGATTTTATTCGATTTGCAAAGATTTGCGTACAAGTATTAATACAGTAAGCGTTAATATACACAGCAGTTACAATTAACACTCCTACGCTAGGTAGCTTCAGCAACCACCTGAAACAAAAGGAAGGACAGAAGTTAATCTCAAAGCGTTAATTCTCGGATATTTTGTTCATTGTACATGTGCACATGAACTTATTAAGTGATAAGATACTTTCGAAATTTTTAATACGTTTTAGAACAAACTTAATTAGCATGAGATTACGATCATTCTGTCGAGTACCTCTTTCTTGCATATAGAAGCAGTGTGCATATTATAATTTACGATATGCTGGAATAAAAGTTTTTCTTTAAAAAATTGATTGTAGAAATACTTTAAGACATGATTAGAACCGATAACCATGTAAGATTTTCGGCATGCTATTGAAGTGTAAAAACTGGGTGAAGTACAATTGCTGCAGCAATGTATCTGCACAGAGCATACTGTTACAGCTGCACTAAATCACTTTGCCTGCTTATTAATCGTATATCAAGGTGTTTATTTGTATTAAGGAAAAAGGAAAAAAGCAACAAAGTGTGATTACATAAACTATATTCGTCTAAATCTAATATACTAGTTTATAATAAATATATTTGTACTAATTTTAATCATAAACTTTGTTGTTTTTATTGCACTATAAATATAAGTTAGAGGAAAGCGTAGTATGTTAATTTACCTTTTTTAATTTGTAATTGCTTAACAAATAAAAAACTGCTGTATGACAGTGGCTTCATGAAAAAATTAAGAACGCATATGTATACACATATTAATTCCGTTTGGTTTTTCATTTAATTTGCACCTAAGACAAATCAATGCCCTACTTTTATTCAGAACTGTTATAGAAAATCTTCTTGAATCCCTTGTACATCTGTTAATATTATAATTTGCAATATTTTAGAACAACTATATAATTAATAAGCAGTTCGATGGGGTACACACGTATATTTATAGGGCCTATGTTAACAGTTATTTACATTCTTCTGTCATGATTTGAAACAAAAGTAAGAATATGTCATTTGTACATATGAATGGACTGCACAACTTTTATTATTAACATTTTTAAACTCTGTGGAAACTATCTTTCTCGCTAACATGAGTTAAAACTGTAAATTCATAGGTATTTATAGTAAAATTTTATAAATTCACTATATTGGTGACTATAATAATTAATAGAGAAAGTTCTTAAGCAATATGTTATGGAAAACTGTGTACCCTGTTTGGAGACGTCCGAGGCTTCGACGTAAGTACAAAGTAACTGTGTCGAGTGTTAACATTAAAACGAATGGAGTGCTGCTATTTAATTTTAATACATTATATCGGGTTACATGATACTTGTAGAACTTCATCACATGCCAAAGGCACCGTTACCTGGCGAACCTGCAAAACCGTATACGCTTTCTGAAGTTCCTGGACCAAGGTCAGATGCTCTACTCAATGAATTTTCTAGAATTCAGGTTTATATTGTTATTACGAAGTACCTCCTGGTTCAAAAATAGTATTTGTGTCTGTACAATAATCTCATAAAATGTTTCAGCAAGTCGGTTCCATCGAATATTTCGCGGACTACCAGAGGTCTGTTGGAAACTACATAGCAGACATCGATGGCAATGTCTTCTTGGATATGTCGATGCAATTTGGTGCCCTTCCCCTCGGTTACAATCATAGAGCAATCCTCGGTTCATTGGCATGTGCAGGGAATCAAGTAAGTACTAACACATGTATCAAAATATTATTATTATAAAGGCAACGATTTAACAATCTTCTAGCGAATGATAACAAACAGGCCAGCATTTGGAGCGTTCCCTAGTTTAGAGTGGCCATGCAAACTTCAAGATACTCTGCTCCAGCCATGTGTAAGATATTTTATTGAAGATAAAGCGGAAAATACTAAATGCTAATGAGTAAAATAAATTCGGTACATGTGCTATTATGTTTATCAGGTAGCCCCAAAAGGGTTGCCATGTGTTTACACGACTATGTGCTGCTCTTCTGCAATTGAATTTGCGATACAAGCAGCATTCATAAAATACGCTGACCGTCGTCGCCGTGGTAGTAATTATACAGATGAAGAAAAGAAAACCGCAATCTATAACAAACCACCTGGTTGTCCGGACGTGTCCATCCTAGCTTTTGCTGGTACCTCGACATAATATTATAGTATTTTCAGTACTTATAACTGATGCGATATATATAAATTTAGGTGGATGTCATGGTAGGACATTGGGTGCACTCGCACTATCGCATTGCAAGTATTTGATGAAGGTTGACATTCCTTCTCTTCCGTGGCCAGTCGCACCTTTTCCACAATATTTGTATCCACTGGATCAGTATGAAAAGGAGAACAAGGAAGAAGATGCCAAATGCATAGAAAAAGTAAATTTAGGATTCGCGTGTACTTAGTATTCGTAAAATGTATACCAAAGTATGTCGCTTAAAAGGTAGAAGATTTAATAGAACGAAGTGAGTGTGGTGAGAACTCGATGCCTGTCGCTGGTATAATAATTGAAGCGATACAGACCGAAGCAGGCGATAGACATGCTTCTCCAGATTTCTTTCAAAGTCTGCAAGATATTGCGAAAAGAGTAACTACGATGTCTGAATCTTTTGACACAAGCAACGGATTATATAGAAAGTATAGTACGAATTATAAATTTCGCAGAAACGTATTCCGTTGATAGTGGATGAAAATGAAACGGGTGGTGGTGCATCGGGAAGGATATGGGCGCATGAATATTTTGAATTAAACATTCCGCCTGACATGGTCACCTTTAGTCACAAAATGCAAGCCAGTGGATTTTATCATTCTCAAGAATACATGTAATCATCTTAAATGTACAAGAATGATTAAATGGAATTTATTTTATTGAAACAATGAACGTTGAAACTTTCGTAGGATCCAACATCCGTTCAGAACTTTTGATAGATTTCAAGGCGATCCGACTAAGATAGTAATGTTAGAAGCACTGTTACAAACTATCGAAACAGAGGATTTATTAACTCATGTTTGTACCGTCGGAAATTATTTACTCTGTCAATTGAACACGTTGCAAAATGAATTTCCGGAGCTTATGAATTCCGTGCGAGGCAGAGGATTTATCATTGCATTCGATATGGCTAATAGGGACCTTAAAAATAAATTGGTGTATCAAATACGTTTGAAAGGTAACCACGACATTTGTTAATATCCTCATGTCTACTTGTATCATAATTATTATAACAAATTGGCTACCAGGTGTTCAAGTTGGTGAATGCGGCGAGAAATCAATTCGATTGAGGCCTTGCTTAATATTCGGAGAATATCATGCAGATATCTTTTTGGATATTTTACGTTCTTGTCTACAAGACATCTTAGAAAGCTGATATATTTGTAAATTATACTTTACTTTCTTGTTGTATAACATATTTTTTAAATATATACTTCAATAGAAAAATGTATATTTTATTGTCGCATAAACAACTGTTAATCTCATAATCTAATGGTCTTTTACTAAAGATAAGAATAATCAAGTTTCTTCATATAAAATAGCCACATTTATTCTACAAGTATAATATAAATTTTGACGAATACGCTGAACAATATTGGTTCACAACCAGGATTAAAATTCAAATATGGCGGTTCTGCAAGCCGCGAGTCGCAATACCGATTAAAGGAGCAGGAATAATCGTTCGTAAGCAAGGGTAATCGATATCAGTTATGGCGGTAAAGGAGCGGCTCCATTTAGCGTGATTGGAAATCAAGATTATTATGGCTCACATTTTCTATTACATAACGGGAAAGTGCATTTCCATCGAAGTGCATTTTTCGCGACGCTCAGTGGCATCGTGAGCTACGGTAAAGACAGAAGGGAGAAAAGAGCACGATCTACTGTTCGTCAGTGAGGAAAGGAAGATCGAATCGAAGATTTCACGTCGTGCCATTCGTACACTATTGACAATTGGAATCCGAAGTCTCAAAAGTTTCGACGCGACAAGGCGTAAACAATCACCATGGCAAAGTACGAAGATATTGCGTAACATGGTAGCCTTATCTAATTATAGCAGCGTAGAAAGGGCATCTTTAATTCAATGATAATGCTTTGTTTACTATTCCACGCTGCACATTGCCTCTCGCGCTTGTTTCACCGGCTATTTATTTTCGACAAACGACATGTCTTTGTTTAAATCTTTAATTTTCATCAAAGAGAATTCTGATTTTAAGTTGGTGTGAGTTTTATACATCAGTAATCGAGCAATTTTCCTTACTCCTACTCATCTTTTTCCGTTGCATTTAACTTGTTAAAAATTTACGTACGTATGTGTATGTACCTCTTTCGACATATATATCCTATAAATAATATACTTCTTTTATTTTACATTTTCCCTGTAGACCCTTAGTGAACTATTAATTTATGACTGTATAGAAGCGTGTATGCGTGCGAATGTTTATGTAATTAACTGATTTATGTTAACGCATTTCATTCTTAAACATTTTGCATAGTTAAAAATTTATATGAATGCTATTGGTTTCCAATTTCTTTGCACATAAATATTGTATATGACTGATATATTTATGAATAAATTATTTTCATTAATCACAAATTTTTTTATAGTAGAATTTTCCTTCATCATTATTTTACTTTGTCTCGAATCACTTGTGTAAGAAAATATTCCATTAAACAGTAAAGAACGTTTTCATTACTTGCAGATTAATTCAACGATTATCTGTGCTCATTAGCATAAAAAACTGGAAAAACCTGTTGATATTTTTTTAATACATCATTTGATCATAATGTAATACAGTAGATTGATATGTCAAGAATATCATCATTGTACTCAGTACAATACTTTGGGAAGATATGTTCTAAATTGTAATCTTATCTTCTTTATTTCGTTATCATTTACAATACAGATAATCGATGATTCTCTAATTGTTTACTTCAAAGATCTATTAGTGTATCGTTAGTGAGTTTAAAGCAAATTATAGATGTTCATATTATGTCTGTCATTTTCAAAAAATGAAAGTTGATAGATTTTTACAGTTGTGTATAGAACAGCTTTATCAATTACTCGAGGATAGGCTGCAATACTTCTGAAAAAACAAGCTAGCGGTCGTTTCAGTTCTAGTTTAAGTCCACTTATAAATTATTATATAATTACTGTTATGTATTATAACAGTTGATAACACTGTATATGCATATGATAGGAAGCTTTGTATGAATCATGAATTTATTTTGTAGAGAAATGATGATAGTATTTGTTTACGACACTGCAAGGTGTTGTAAAGAAGACGATGATCCTGCAGAGGCAGTTATGTATTTCCATCCTGCGTGGGTGTCCCTTACCCAAAGGCTAGCTTTAGCGGGTCAATTAATGGCTGTTAATCAGTTCCTTTCTACTTCATTTTCCCCTCCAAAATCAATTACATTACAAGGAGGAAAATTTGTGTTGAAGAAATTTGGACAATATATACTTGTAAGTATACATACATTTTCTTTTCTTTTTATTTTAACAATTACCTGTTACATAATTCTTTACCTGAGCGAACTTTTACTGTTCAATACACAGTACAAGTATTTAAAAGTTGTTTATTGCTTTGTAGGCAGTGGGGACTGATAGGAATATTCATGACTGGATTTTAGAAAGGCGCGCAAACACCTTAGAAATGTTATTAAAATTTTTTCACTGCGACTTGAACAAGATATTGGAATCATTTAACAACGATAGAAACAAATTTACTGAGAAACTTTATCAAATGTTTGAAACATATTTGCCAATACTTCAGTACAGTGCCAATCTTTTTTCTAACATTCCAATTATTAAACTTCCGAAGGTAATTAATGTCTGATGTTACTTATGTTTCTGTTTCAAATAATTTAATATACTGAACTGTCATGTACTATTTGTAGAGTGCTAGCAACATATTTTTAGAAGCTATTCAAGTTTTACAATATTTTCAAGAAACTCATGGTATTATGGGTGGTGCACTCTTTTATAATAACAAGTAAGCAATCTGGTACATTTTCTCCCAAGCCTATTTCTTCTTATATGCATTTGAAAAATGAATATTAATATTTCAGGGTAGTAGCTACTCAATTAAGTGCTGAAGTAACTAAACAAATAGTTATAACTGACCCATATAGAATAAAGGTATATACTTCTATATTTATGAGTGATAAAATTATATCACAGAATTACTTTCTATGTGATTTTGTAGGCCCCCGCGGACAGGATACCAACGGAATTTCATCTGCCTGTTGGAGTACAGTTATTTCGAGTATACATAGAACAGAAACAGTTCACGAAACTTGCACAAGAAGCAAATAACGAACGATACTACAGCTCTTATTTCGATTCTGTTTCTAAAAAAATGTTACAGAGGAAGGTAGGTAGTCTAAAACCAAATATTTAGTAACAATGATGCGATGAAACAATTATTTTCTCAGAGCATGTCGAAGAATAATAAGGAACTTCCACTGTCCGGAATGAAGCGCGACACTTCTCGTATCTTCACTGTACCTGAAGAAGGAGAGTTAGATTCGTCACAATACAACGACAACAGCCACTATGTACCTTCCGTTCCACTTACAGTTTACAGCTCGCCAGTAAAACGAAAACAGGAAAGTAAAACAGACCGTCCGAAGTGCGCGAACCCCTTGACTCCTAGCGTTTGTTCGACACCTTTGAAAGATATTAATAGGGTGCTGCATGGCAATGCTATGTTGATATGTAATACGAACGAGGAAGCCAGTAACGAAGCTGATAATGAAAAGAAAGAGATAAAATCGAACGTGGACGATATTCCGGACGTGGTCAAGGAGGCCCTCAGATGTAAACGTTTAAATAAATTAAGGAACGTTACACCAAAAGAGAAACTAGTTAAGCGAAGAGAATTTAATAAAAGAAGTTTAAGCGTACACGATTTAGATTCGTCCAGTTTATACTCCAGCCGGATATCAGTAAGACCATATGGATTAGGTTTACCACAATTAAAAAATAATATATCGTCCGAGGCTTCGCCTCAAAAGAAATCTTTGCAGAAAAGACAGTTCCATACAATCACTGATCCGTGTTATCCCGTGTTTCGATACGACGGATTACCAGTATCCCAATCCTTGTACGAGCAATACATATCTACTCATTTTGAAGAGCTTAAAGACGGCGAAAATCATATAGTCAATCCTAACGAATTTCTTACGAGTTTGACTAACGATCGCAAAGCGAGAAACGTAGCGAACAACTGTGATAATGTAACTAGAGATAATTTAGATAAACCGAGCAACTCTTGCGCGGTGAAATTAGATAAATTCAAGCAAGAAACTTATCGTAGATCGATGAGTCTTCCATTAAAACCGTTAAATGTCTCTGACAATGATGATAGACGAAAATCGGCATCTGAGTGTGGTAACGTCTACGATTTCTTACAAAAAAAGAAACTGGACGGTCTACAGTTGACACCGCTCCTATCCAAACTCAGTTTACTCGCTGATGAGAGAACCAGCGGTTTTTGCAGCAGGGAAACCACCCCTAGCGAATTCCGCGACTTATCCGGCTTCTCGACGGCAACGAATCAGATGATTAAACAGAAATTAGAAGCGGTTAATAAAGAAATCGGTAGCGACGGGGAGGATGAACTCGAAGAGGATTGGGTAACTACTTCCAAAGACGAGGTTTGCCTTGAGAAAACAGAATTGTTTCTTTGTGGACATCAAAACATGGTACTGGTACTGTTAATGGAAAACGGAACTGCCAATAATCCCGATCTTATACACACGCTCGTAAGTGATTTTTAATCCTTGATGTATGCCATGACACGAACTGCTAATTTTCTAATTGTACTTCAACTGTCGCAGTGGAAAACCTGCGTAAGCACATTAGGTAAACTTGAAGCAAGGCTGCAGCAGTGTTTGGAACCTCTACCGTCAAACGAGAATAAAGAATTGTATAGTATATTAAGCGTTGATCCTCAATGGGATACAATAAATCGTTCCGGACTCTGGGGTGTTACCGAATTGGACGTTGTTTCTAGTCTACACGATAGATTCACACATGCCAGCAACCTCACAGATATCATCGTCAGGTAATCAGGATTAGCCATTAGATATTTCATTTGAATTAGTATAACTTTGCATAATTCAGCTTGCTTCGGTAGTTATCTACATTTTATATATTTTCGCATTAAAAAAAGATTTTGTAGTATACAATTCATTTTAGAGTAATTTCTTTCACGTTACATTGTGTATATGTCATTCATTAATGAAACATCATGACATGCATTCTCGTTCGAGTATGATAAAAAAATGAGTATGTTTTATTAATTAACTAGAACGGACGATACCGTTGTTTACGGTAATCAGTGTGGAAACGTAGAGGTATTTTATCAACAAGCAGTGGCTCCGAACACGTCCGGAGGACTTCCGACTCCTGCAGATTTAATGGGAATCGTGTCTCTTAAAGCGAAACGTAGACTGGAAAGGGATCACGGAATCGTATTACTATAAATCGTACTTGCCCACGAACGTTTCTGTTACGTTCAAAATCGAATCGTTTTTACTTAATATTTTGTTCGTTTTCTATGGCATGCCAAATTAACGATAATATACAGCGTTTTGTATATATTCATTTCTTTGCATTTATAGTAATAGAAACACTTATCTGATTTTCTTTTAATAATATCGCGTAGGAGCATTCTCGTTACCTTGTCACGCAATATAATACAAGGGCGTTAAATTGAGAATGAATTCCGTCGCTCAGTAGTTAGCATGTAATCGTAGCTAAACTTTTATCGCTGTAGCGATGATATCCGAATAATCATGTTTATATATTACATATACAGGTGTATACACTTAGTATTATATTTATTTAAAACGTCCACATCTGTTACGTAAAGAAACAATAAGTTCAAATTTTCATATCCTTCCGGAATAAAAGAATCGAACATTCCGTTAATTTAATCGACTAAGCGCTGACTACGTTTACGATAAAAGAAGAACCCTACATATTGCTAGAAAAAAGAAGATACTCCCAAATTTTCTACACTCGTATTTTTGTAACAATGATCGACGGTATAATAATTTAGAAATTGGCTATAATCAAAAGACTTTTATAACATTAAAGCGTGCCGATCACGCATAATGAAACCAATATTCGAGGTACTGCTATTTTTCCCTACTGCAAATAATATATTTTTCAATACAAGATGTTCTGTCGAAATAATTTATTTGATAAAACCGCTAATTTGTTGCAATATAAAAAATGTTTCGAAATTTAAACATAAAATAATAAAATATTAATTATATAATAACATAAAAACTTCTGAACATCGTGTGCACAGAAGTCAATGAATCTTTAATTTGGAACATTTACTGCTTTTAGGTATTTCAATTTAACGATATCTACGCGAAATTGTGCAATAAAATTGAATAATATCCTTAGGAGCTTAAGTTTGTATAATAAATATTAGTACGTCAATGTACAATAGCATTTACAATTTCTTCGAAACGAGAGTGAAACAGTTTTTATTATGTCTGGTTTCAAATTCTTTAAAACTGCAATGAAATTATAGTGACATGGTACGACAGTTTCGACTGCAAGCTTTCGTCGTATTATAATTATTACATACATATTATTCTAGTATTATGTACCTACGTCCGATTTATGAGTGATATATAATGTTAAATAATTTATTTGTCTATTTAAATATGTTATGTGGATAAAGATTTTTATTGTATTGGGTGTAAGGTGTAAGTCCTAATAGTTACTGTTTTACGTGCGATCCAATGTTGTATAAATCAATTTATATTGTGTGTATTATAAACATAATTCTTTGTATATAAAAATATCTAAGAAGCGTCTGATAATTTATTTACACGATTTATAAATAGTAATATAATTTTCGAATTCATTATCCTTAAATAGTAGATTAGAGTAAGAACATTATTCAAAGAAAAGATATAACATCGATATGTTAACACAAAAATATATCATATAGAACATGAATGTAATTCGTGGAGCATGATAAGAGTTAAGGGCTCAATAATAATGGTAATCAATGATTAGCATCTATTTCTTTATAAATTCTTCCATGATTTTAAATGTAAAGTTCCATTTGAGAAATAAACCCTTTTCTTAAATACCCACCCAACAAAGGGAACAAACTTTGTAGACAAAGTTTTCAAATAGAATTCCATCCTCTCAAAATCTAAACTTTCAGTCAACAATTTGAAGAAAGTAATATATATGTTTCAAGAATAAAGAAAAATTAAAGGGGCCTGTGTGAAACCTATTGCGCACACTCTCGACCTTTTGCGCGCCACGATGTTATTCCCACGAGTAGGAGATTATATTCAAATTTATGGATGGGTATTTACCACGTGTCCTGAAATCGTTCCATAGTGTCATGTTTATTTTATCGACCTCCGTGGCGTACAGATGAAAATGAATGGTTGCGAGCCTCCTCCCGGTTCTACAGGTTTGCCACATACTTGCTTCTATCACGCGGTACACACGTTTCTGTTTACACGTTCGCCTAGTATGCATTAAACAGGACGCGCCCCTAAAACCAGAATCTAAATTATTGACGCATGAATCGTGTTTCGTCATAGCTACGAAACGACGAGCCTCCACGAATGGAAAGTTTCGCGCGAACGGGACATTTCGAACTTCTAGCTCTCGCAAATTAGTCTTTCTTCAGAAAGAAATAGAACTTTCTAAACAGCTACTAAGTGATATTACGCTTTTATATTAATCGACAATTTGATTCTTCTTGTTCAGGAAATATATTAATATTCCCATTTTTGGGTATTTGAAGGGTTTGATCAATGTAGCTGGATAGTAGTCATATTGATCGTTTGCGACGTTTCATTTTATTCAATATGAGTCAACATTCAACATTATGTTCTATTATTTATTAATGCAAATACAATGTTTACGAAAAAGAGCCTTCTCATACCAAAGTGCTGACATACTTCTATCAGTAAATTATCCAATGTTAATTAAATGTTATATACTGCTACTGAAAAAAATCGAAATAGCATTGATAAGTTTCAAAATTTCGCCTGGTACGTAGATAGATCAATAGGCCTTACTTGAAGAAGTGATAGGTATAGGAAAGAAGCACGAAAATATCATGTGATCGTCGCGAGGTCGAAAAACCAGCTTGCCGCTAATATGACATTATACGGTTGATTTACGTATCGTGATTTTTTTCGAAGAATGCGGGATAAACAAGCCTCCGTGATCAACCAATCAACGATCAGAATATCGATCGCTGATTTTGACGCGCTTGTATTTAAGCACCTCGCATTTTGTATTTAATAGTTAAAAAGAAATCGCTAAACTATCTCGATCTAGCTATTCGCAAATACTCAGAATGGTATAGTGCACATAATCCTTTATTACAAGAAATAAAATCTTTTGTACTAATTATCATATTTATATATTTGCATTAAATATACTCCATAAATTGTAGCTTCCGCTTATTTGAGTTTGTAATTATATACTTATTTCGAATTACATATTTAATTGATAACACTTCATTGCGAATATTCCTAAATAGAATTTGATTGTACACATAGGAATACAAACGAAATAAAAACTGATCAACAATTTTTCAATTTTATAAGCGATATTAATTAGAAAAGTATTTTTTCAGACTACATATACAGATAAAGGCCCGAAGGTAAGATACTTCAATGAAGTAAAAGGTCTTAACCGAATAGAAAGATCTTACTCTATTTATTAATATTACTTACAATGTTTTAGCCCTTTGGTGGAAAATTCCTATCCTTTGATTATGTTAAATTTTGGGTTGGAAACGCGAAACAGGTGATTAGAGATACAAATTATTGAAATAATAATTACAAAATCACGTTACTTCGAATTTTCGTTTACCAAATATTATGTCAAATGCATCTTTTTTTATTTAGGCAGCTAGTTATTACTCTACTAGACTGGGCTTTGAATCTCTAGCATATCGTGGGCTGGAAACTGGTTCCAGGCGCGTTGCATCGCATGCCGTTAAACAAAATCAGGTAAGAAGTACATGAATGGTAATATTTCTTTAAGAACAAATTGAATGCAGATCATTTTACATGTGCTCCAGTACAGTTTAACATAGCGTTAATTTTATAGATTATTTTTATATTCGAATCAGCATATGAGCCTGATAATGAAGAAATGGCTAGATTTCTCGCCCGACACGGAGACGGTGTTCGTGACATTGCCTTCAATGTTGAAGATATAGGAACTATTGTAAAGGTATATCTTTTTTAATAGAATACATGAACATCCACATAAAACAATTATAATTTCAGATTGCAAAAGAAAGAGGAGCGGTCATAGTGAAAGATATATGGGAAGAGAAAGACAAACATGGAATTGTAAAATTTGCTACGATACAGACTGTAAGTACAGATATCACAATTGCGTAAAATAAAATAAATATATATGAAATTATACATTTTGATTTATCAGTATGGAGATACGCATCACACACTCATAGACAGATCCGAATATAAAGGGTTCTTCCTACCGGGATATGAAAAGTTGCCAGAAGACTCATTTGCAAAGACTTTGTACGTAACTTAAATTCACTTGAGCACATTTTGGGACACTTTATTTAATAATTTCATGATTCTCTTGTTCACTAGACCGAAGGTAGGACTAAATTTTGTAGATCATATCGTTGGTAATCAGCCCGACAAACAAATGGAGCCCGTTGCAAAATGGTAAGCGGATTAATATTAGACATTGAAATGATTTACATGATCGATTATCACTTACGCAATTTTAATTCTAGGTACGAGCGTGTTTTACAATTTCACCGATTCTGGTCAGTAGACGACACTCAGTTGCATACGGAATTTTCGGCACTGCGCTCAATCGTTATGACGAACTGGGAAGAAACAGTGAAAATGCCGATTAACGAGCCAGCACCTGGTAAAAAACGTTCTCAGATTCAGGAATACGTCGAATATTACGGAGGGGCAGGAGTGCAACACATTGCTCTCAATACAAACGACATAGTGAATGCTGTAAATTACACATTTAAAAACACATTTCCCTGGAATCTCAGGAAAGATCATTTTGCTTTAATACCACGGATTTTTGTTCTATTGTAGATACAAAAACTGCGTGCTAGGGGCATGGAATTTTTGGATGTACCAGACACTTATTACAATATGTTACGGAAACGCTTAAGTAACAGTGGTGTAAAAATTGTAGAGGATCTTTATATACTACAGGTAGAAGTGTTTAAACATTATATGCACAGATTTAATTGCATAAAATACTCAGTATAGTATACTCAGTATATATTAAAATTTTTAGAAACTGAAGATTTTGATAGATTACGACGAGGATGGATACCTTTTACAAATATTTACGAAGAACATGCAAGACCGACCGACTCTTTTTATAGAAATTATCCAACGACATAATCACAATGTAAGTATTGTAGTGATCACCAATATTACCATACTGTGTAATTTATTAAAGATTTTTTATAATTGGAACTTAAATTGACACATGTTTTATGTTTGTCATAGGGATTTGGAGCTGGAAATTTCCAAGCACTGTTTGAAGCTATTGAAATGGAGCAAGCTAAGCGTGGAAATTTATAAAGATACACAGACGTATATATTTAATAATTATGTCGATTAAGACAAAGTACAATTATATAGAGTATTCTTGTATTTAAAAATTTTTTATGTAATAAAATGTTATACAAATTTAACAAATAATTATCTTTCTTACTTTTAATTTATATTAAATTAAAGTATTTTTCATATTGCACACATTTGTAGAATGGAAACTAACGCCATGCTATTAACTCCAGATCTTGTATTTAATGGCTAATGTTTGTCTTACAAAAATACACACAGCATAAGGGGATAAAATATGTAACAATGTAATTTAAAGTTTAATTAAAAGTACCAGAGTAAAACATCATGTAATAATTCATTGTATCTTAATATTATATTATAAATGTATAATCAACAACAGGCGTAATTAATAAGAAAAAATAATAAGAGAAACAAGAAAATTATTAAACTGTATTTATTTTTAATGCTCCTCTTTTTTTGTTTTGTGGCCAAGATATAAGCGAATATTTTTCATATAAAAACTGCAGTATCTAGAAAGAATGGAATAATATGTGACGACAAAGGATAAGAAGAAGGAAGTAGCTCACTTATTTCAATCCCCGGGGAGTCCATTGCTCAGACAATTGTCTGCTAATCATTCTGATAAATTCGCAGACACTTTACTTTCATGCACTATCATGAATGCCAAGGCGGAAGATGTCATGTTGACAGAAAAATGAATTCCCCAGTGGCTTCAGCACAAAAATTTGTGAGAAGGCATGTGGTGGATCTTCATCTGCCTGTAATACATTAGAAAAAATATAATTACACTTGTTCTGCACGAATTTTAAATTAAAAGAACATAAAATTCCCTTCACTAATCTTATCTCTTAGACAGACTCTAAAGAGATATTTTGTAATATGGTAGTAATACGTATTAATTAATTATCATTAAAAACAGTTAATAACTTTATTAATGATTGGTCATGCAAAATCTGTGTAAATGCTACTAAAACAAAGAGGGTATGTATGTATATATACAATACAGTGATAAACTTACCATGTTACAAAATTTCATGAAATTTGTATTTATTTAGCTTAATTTCAATGATGTTTTTAATATCAATTAAGCTCTCTTTTTATGTACCTTTTTAAGTAATGTTTTTTAAGTACTATTCTACTAATGCACGAAGAACGTAAATGCAATCTCTAATATAATTTTTATAAAAAAAATAAAACAATAATTTTATTCCTTTCAGTTCAGCAATTTAATAGATTTTCATCATCAGAGTTCTGAAGATCATTCAAGTTGCATGAGACTATTTCTGGTATAACATAGTTGTTTAAAATCTTTATATTTTCCAAATTGCTGTACATTAACATTAGTTAATGCAACAGGTACTTATTTTTCCAGCTTTTTCTTCAAGTAACTCTTTTTTGTTAAGGTAAAAGCAACAATGCAAAAAATAATACAAAATCAAATGAAAGTTAATAACAAGCAGGCATACTAAGAAACATGAAGCAGCTTTTTAGACACTAGAAGTTAGTATCGGGCTTGCCTGTACCATGGAACGAAGATCAATGGAATAGCAATACCTGACGCCTAAACCGTGTCGTGCAGAGCAAGTCTGAAGATGTCATGCTGCACGTAAAAGCTCACGCCAATTGGCTTCAGGACAAATGTCTGGATGTATGCATGGGGCTGATCCTCATCAGTCTGCCCAATCATCAACAATCTGACTCAATTTTCTTATTTCATCTTCCTCACGTAGGTATATAGAGAGATTGTTGCTGGACATTAGTCATAGCTTAATCTCTATCTTCATATGGCAGCACAAAAAATGTAAGGCAGTACAGTACACATGTGTGTAGCATGTCCAGCCAATAAAATACAATACATAGGCGAATAGAGAATCTAAATGTATCAAACTTCAAACGAAAAAGAAAAAAGTAGCTATTCAATCAAATATATTTCTTTATTTGAAAAATGTACTGTATCGTTACGTTAAATAGGATATACTAGGGATTACTCGATTTAAATTACTGAACTAATTGGAATAAAAGCTCTGCACATAACTTTTCTATTTAATCCTTTTCATGTACATATAAATACAACAATTCTATTTTTTTGCATACAATGTCCTATCCCTTGTATTTATATTACATTTGTAATATTAATAATAATTAAATATTTTTCTTACCTGCAACCTTCCTAACACATTAATGAGTACGCCACCGTCAAACATTGGTTGTGAATCGATAGCAGTAATTATCCGATTTATTTTTTGAAATGTTAAACTCTAAAAATCAAAATGTAACACTAAATACAATGCGTATATCAGAAGGAATGACATACTTACAGTCAACTTTTCCATGATTTTCATAGCACCCTGTATTTGCAAACCCTCAAATGTCATGAATGACTCAGTCTGCAAAAGCAATAACATGTAAGTGGATAGGAAAGAAGGTATCGCATTAAATAAATGTAATCGCAAGCAACCTGAACTTACATTGTACATATTCATTAAATTTTGTCTTTGAGCAGGGTCGTCAAACATCGCATAATACTGTTGTACGAAACCCTTCCCGATAACTTCATATTGGGGGTTTAATGCCATTACGCTAACTTATCGTATTCACAATCACTATTCGATATCAACAATATCAGTCTTTTCAATTGATTCGGTCGCTCGGCAAATCGTATATTTAAAAAATCCTACGATAAGAGTAAAATAATGCCTATTAACATCCCTCGTGCAAAGATACGAGCGAGCAGGAAGCTACTTATGCCGACCAATCATTTCGATGTATCGAGAAATTTATCGGAAGATTATTCTCGAACTCTCGAAAAGTTTGGATATTTTGGCAACGATAGTGTTCGTTTTTGCGCAAACAATATTGCATATGATCCGTGGTTCAAGGATAAGAAATAAATACACAAAACTTAATTGTCCCTTCAAATAATATACAATTGATGTTAACAAGTAAAATGACTAATCGTGTGTCACAGGGCGTACGATAGACCGAGTCGAATCGATTCAAAACGAATATTCTCTATGAAGAAGTAATTCTATTAAGCGTCATTCAAACCGTAATTCCGGATTGGTTTATCACGATCTTCAGATGCAAACCGGATGTCTAACGTAATGACATCTACAGTTCAAATCTTGAAAATCGAATAAGCGACTCAAAGTTGGGTTAACTTCCTTTTTTCCGGTGTGAAAAGCCGTGAGGTGTGTGTCCTTTGTCGATGTTGCAACTAATCCAAAAACATCGCAAAACAATAAAATAATTTGTTTATACGTGTATCATCATTTTAAGTTGTGCGCTTTTTAATAGTTTTGGATTAGCAGTCATTTTCCAATCTTTCCACTTTAATGATAAATTCGAAAGTATGTCATAAACATTCCACTTTTGTTTATATCAAGCTGTAGTTAAAGTTCGATAAATCATTTAAAAGTCACACATTTTGGAAAATGTATATTTTCTTTAAATCCTCAATTCTGAGAATAATTATCTTATGACAAAGATTGTGTGATGTTAAGTACCGTGTTTATGACTGCTAAGTCAAATGGTGTATTAAAGGACAATCACGTTACCCGACAGACTCGTTATTAACATAAAATGAATTATTACGAACAGTTTTCACAATGAAAAGATTATTCTAAGCAGCTTTCTAATGTGTGATTTTTTATTTCTAGCACATACCTTCAAGATGGTGAAGATTATGAAACAAGGGAAAGTCGTGTTGGTCCTTAGCGGCCGATACGCTGGGAGAAAAGCTATTGTTATGCGTAATTATGACGATGGTACTACCGAAAAACAATATGGTCATGCAATGGTTGCAGGCATTGACAGATATCCACGTAAAGTACACAAAAGGATGGGCAAAGCCAAGATCCATAAACGTTCTAAGATCAAGCCATTTGTGAAAGTAAGTATTTCCAATCTATTTTCCTATTAATCTTCATATGAAATATAAGAAGTATCAATAATTTTTAATTACATTTACTTCTAAATTCTGTTGCAGATATTAAATTATAACCACTTGATGCCTACAAGATACACAGTGGATCTACCTTGGGATAAAGTAACACCTAAAGATCTTAAGGATACAATGAAGCGCAAGAAAATCAGATTCCAGACACGTGTTAAATTTGAAGAGAAGTATGTATATACAGGGTGTTTTAACTGGTCTAGAATAATTAAATTAGTGAATCCTGAGATAATTTTGAACTTTTTCGCAGTTGTTTAAACTCAGTTGTCATGTCATTTTTAATCATACTCCAAACTTGTTATATTTTTCTCATTATAATGTTTTAACATCAATGCCTGCACCATTCTGTTTATCATAATCATTCTCACTGTATGATTACCATTGTGTATCACATTAGGAGCCACTCATTTAATTCTACGACATTAATTTGAGATTCCGCTTGTAATTATTATCTAACATTGCATTATATCATAATTCATTTCCAATATTAGATGATAAATAAACAATTCATGAGTCGTTTATTGTTTTCAGGTACAAATCTGGTAAAAACAAGTGGTTCTTCCAAAAATTACGATTCTAATTAAACTTAAATAAACAAACCAACATTTAATAACGTGTGGTGTCTCTCCTTCCGTCTTCCTGATCTAGAATAAATCAAACCATTTCTATTTCTTTCCATATATTCTTGAAAAGCATCGTCATTTATTTATAGCTCTTGAATTTATACATTAATTCTCATTACAAAAATACAAGGATGATTTATAACGTATAAATAAAGGAAAATCACTTTTAGGAAATCCGAAAAAGTATCTTTATAATATAATAAAGATGAGCTATATTTAAATATAAATAATTTACAAAATATGAGTTAAGAACATAATCAATACATGCATATGTATATATATTAAAAAATTAGTTGTATAATGATTTATAACTCATTATTCATATCATTATGATTTATAACTCATTATTCATATCAATTATCACTTGCTAAGTTTTTTAATACGTTCATCCAATGACTCAATGTTATTTTTTATAATCTCTAAGTTAGATGCGAAACTTTCTTGTACTCCTTTTAATAGTGATTTGTTACTTTCCAAATCAGAAGTTATTTGCGTTTGTAATTCTTCCAAACGCGCTAGCGATTTATTTAACGTAGCAGCTGAAACAATATACATATAAAATTATGTTTTCAAAAATACCCTTTCATAAGTATTACATACAACGTGCATACCTTGTTGATGAATACTATTTAAAGCCAACATTCGGTTTACAGTTTGGGGTAGGATTTGTGACATTGTTTCTGTTTGTTTCATAATATCGTACATTTCCGAAATCTGGAAGTAAATTTAATCAAATGAATATCATTAAATTGTCTTTAAATATACAATTATTTAAAAGTCATTATTCATAAAAGGGAACTTGCCTTCTGTTCTTGTTCTGAGTCTAACGTCAATGCAGTCTTTTTCTGTGCAATGTTATCCATTCTATGGATTAAAGCAGCTAATCGAGTTTCAGCTACATCTATTTGATAAGTATCTAACAATGCGGCTTTGGCTCCCAATTCTTGAAGAGATTCCATCACTCCTTGGCCTCTCAGATTCTGGAAATAAAAATTATCTATTTACTATTGAAATTCATATTCATTACTAAATATAGTCTCATGTTATACCTGTGAAAATTTCGATAGCTTTTCGCTCGTTGTTCCAATAACAGTTTCTAAAGTGCAAAGCCTCTGTTCAAGTACTGCGATTCTTGCAGTTTCTTGCATTCTTGCTTTTTCCGGTAGATACATCATCTGATATTTAAGTACACCTGATTCACTTGTTTTATCATCCTTTTTACTCTCTGCTTTTGAAACAGTTTCAGAAGCAGGAATACTTGTTTGCTTGAATGCTTCTATTTGTGATATCAATTGTCTAGAGTATTCATTAATAAAATAATTTTATTTTATAAATTTAATATAATAAAATAAAATAATGTTATTATTATAAATTCGTACTTATGAGGCATCTTACTTCATTCGTGTGCCTTGCGGATCTGATAAAGTTGCAATAAGATCTGGACCTAGACATTCCTCTAATTTTAAGGTATCTAATTGTTTTGCTAGAAGCTGCACTTGAGAAATAATGTCAGCTACAGATTTTACTTCTTCATCTTTTGCTGTCTCCTATTTCCAAAACACAAATGCCATAATAATATCTACATATAAATTACAAGATACATTTAAAGTAAAACAATATGTTAAATACCTTTAAATTATTCACTTCTTCATACAAGTCTTTAATTTCACATTGCAAACGTTGATATTTTTGAATCGGAGTTTCATTCTCTCCTTCTCCAGGTAATTCCCAGTTCCCAAATCTAAAATATTTGATATTAATTTGAGGTGCACAACTTATATTTCAAATATACACATTTGTCAATGCAATTTACTTATAGCCTGTTCTTGGTTTAAGTGATATTCGATCTGAAAAATCAGCTCCCTTGCTAACGACATGTTTACCTTTAAACTTATTAAATGCTTCAGTAGCACTAATATGCAACTTTTCTATAGAATCAGTCTCATCCTAAAAATTAACACATGTAATACTGCTAACTAAATGGAAAAACTATACAATGAATGTAGTACAATGAATCTTGGAGATCTTACCTCTGGATAAAGTTGAAATTGTTCTGATTCTGGCAAATCAGTAGTTTCATAGACATCAACCTGATCATATGCCTAATAAAAATATTAATGAGAAATTTTGTCACCGCTATGCTTGTAACAACTAAATTAACTATGCACATATACCAACTAAATAATGAACTCAACTATATATATATGTATATCAATTCAATACACAACGTTATAAGTTTTAATTTTGATCAAAATTTTCAAACGTTAGATGTGCTTTTTACATTATGACAACTTTGCGTTCAATTAGTGACAGTATGATATTGACATAACTTTGACATTTGATGTGAATAATTACTTACGATGCCAGGTAAATCGGCGTATTTAGGATTAGCCATTTTTCACGATTGAATTGAGAAATATTGATAGTATTTAAACCAATATGAATAACCAAAGAGAATCTTGTTTTGACAATAATTAATAGAAGAATATTATTTTTACGAAATGTTAATCTTCAGAAATTGACAACGGTAGACGAATAGCAATATGACCAGTAACAGCAGTACAGCACAGCACCATGTATGAGTATATGACCCATATAGTTTTGTTCGACTTTAGCGATACCTTTCTGTAAGAGATAGTATTATAGCAAAAATGGATTTTTTGAATATGAACAAACTAAATTGTAACACTAATAAAAATAAATGTCATTACAAAACATATAGATATCGATCTTTTCATCGAATCGATCGAACTTTCCATTATGTTTCATTTATTATCTACTTGATAAGTTAACCTGGTTTATGCAAAGATATAAGTACGATCACGATTTTTATTAGGAAGTTTAAGCATTGAACCGTTATGCAAAATTTTTAACATCAAGGATCCTTTAATCTAAAATAACCTGTCACTCTTTATGGAGACATAGCTTAGAAAAATATATATAATCACATGGATAGATATAATTACAGATACATATTATTACAGGAAGTACGGTTTACAATTAATCACATTTAAAAATTGGAGACTTTATATTTTCATAGTTTAAATTAAAAAGTAAAATTTATATAAAAATACATTCGAAATTATTTCGTTGTACAAGTTTTTGTTTTAATAAAGCACAGTAAAAAGTAATGTATACAAAATTGTAAAATACTATAGAAAGAATAATTTAAGTAATTGATTACAAGGAAATAAAGGTATGAATATGAAAACTTGATTACGTCAATTATAATTCTTCGTGCATAATTGACATTGATGCTCTTTCTGTAGGAAAGCCCCAAAAATACGTGGGATATCCTTTAATTTCCCGTTCTCTCGCAACAAATGCTGAGAAGGAAGAAATGCAATTGCCTATAAAATAGTTTGCTTTTCCGAGGATGGCCAAATCTAAATGAGGGGATGTAGGCGAATCTTGTTTGAAAACTGGTACCTGCAAGAAAGATTAATTAACTTTTTATATGTAATTTTGTATATATTAGACATTTATAATGTGTATTAATTGAATTTCCATACTTCCATGCGTGCCAAGGCTTTAGTTAGTTCCTCAATCATATAGTTATTATCAGATGCTACAAACACTGATTTCACATTGTTGCTATTTCGAATAACACGTTTCAGATGACGTACTATTAAATCGAATGATGGCAAACACATAGCGGAAGTTGCTTTCCCCCGTTCATTTCGATATCCTAGACATTGAGGAGCAGCAAACAAGTTGGGTGTACTTGATATGAATTCACAAGCACGAACCTATAAGTGATATAAATATATTGGAAACAATGAAATAGAAGATTTATATAAAAAAAAAAACACATAAATCAATACCCAATCAATTCCATTCCTCAAATGAATTCCTATAAATGCTCCCTTCGGCAGTTTCTGTTTTATAAATGTTTTTGCTTTATTCAGTATGCTTGTATTCCACTCTAGGCATTTGTGCAACCTTTTATTTTCTAATTGCACTGGAAAACTAGCAGGTGCACCTGTAAATGCCAAAACTGGCCAGTTCAATGCAGGATATCGTTTTTTCCATTGCACCGTCATATCTGTGTGATACACATCATAATGAAGAGGGCCATAAAATTCTGACTTCACAAAATCTATGTTATATGTATCCCAAAATGGGCCAAAGGGGTTGCCTTCTTTTGCATTACAAGAGTCTCCCTTTCCACGTGCAGAGTAACAAAAAGCTGCAAGAAGTAATGGATTTCAAGAGAATGCTTCTTCTTTCCTAATTTAACACTCAAGACTTACATACTCTTTCCTTAGGCTCCCATATTTTAGGTGCTATAGCTTCCATAAAACTTTCCATTAACATTGCTTTATGGCAACTTTGCACTTGTGTAACATTAAAATAAACATCAAAAGGAACTTGTATCTGAAATATAATAGTTCAAATTGTATTCTTATTATTCATTTCTTTAGACTCTTAAACGTTATCTTTGAGCTACTAACGGATCTAGTTTCTCCAGTTTTGTATTCAACCCATGGTGGCAAAACTAAAGTACGATTTAGTGCTTTAGCAAACCCTAAAGCACCCAAGAAATGATCTGCTTGATTTCCGAAGCGTCCTAAAAGACATATTTAAATTAATAAGCTAATACTCGAAATCTGTATAGCATTTTACATTACGGTACAATGTTATTTAAATCTTACTCATAAAAGAAGAATATATAAAAGTATTATTGGAATCTTACCCATACAAGGACAATATACAATATATCCATTTGTGTCAATATCGAAATACTCGCAGTATGTGCTACAAAATTTGGTTAATAACAGGATAAAGAAAATAATACTGCACATTACGCTTACGTTTTTCCAGTGTACTTTATTTATTTGTCTGCAACATACAATGCAAATTACGATGTAGAAATCAGTTTAATAATTACGTTCGCGTTTTTATGCATTGCTACTATTGCTATGGATACGTGCTTAGATTAATCAAAATCTAGAAATACCTACTTTCAAAATTCGGATTATATATCATCGAGAAGTAATGAGAAAGGAATTTTTCTTATTTGTTTATTCTGATATACTCGTTGCAACGACGAGAAGAATTGTAGACAGCCTGTTTAGCCTTTATAATTGTTAATACGAATTCCTCTTCTTCAAATTGAAAGTAGAATCTGGGTTTTAGATTGTCGATGGCTTTCGTCCGCAATCTAGTATCTCTGCTAACCCTAGCCCTAGCCGCCGGCGCCGCCGATATAGTTTATATCAGCAGAGAGGAACTCTCTGATATCAGCATATAATTGAGTAGTGTGCAACAGTGTATCATGTATCACGTCTATAAAAGGAGTTAATCTTATTCTATCCTCGTTATACTTAATATGATACTGAAAGACTAAGAAGCGTTATTTGTAAAATGTACTAATTTCTGGTGGATGGTTTTCTTATTTCATAATTATTTAGCGTTCCATACTGATCCTACGCTTATGAAAACACTAGCGCCGCCGTACGGCGCGTCGCGAGGGTGCCGCGTGAAACGGTAACGTCACGGAAATCGCGGTGTGAGCGCGGTGCTCGTTGTGTTTTTTATTTAGTTAGGCAATCGGTACGTTTAGAGACGAGAGAAATCACAAATTGCGTGAATGGCGTAACATCATTAATGCAAAGGTAACATCCCATATCAGCATGAAACATGTACCTGTGTAATTTGCGCAGCATTCGCCGGATCGATAATTGATTTGCGTGTATTCTATTCTAACCTACCTTCCCGCTCCCTCCCGATTTATTAATTTAATCGTCTCGTGTTGTCGATCGATTCATCTGATTTAGTTAAGATTCGGCGTTAGAAACTTGAAAGAATTCTATCGTGATATATCGTGAACGTATTAAAAGTGAACTTTATTCACGTTTCTACATTTTTACCACTATATCTATTGAGCGTTTACTGTCATTCATTGTTAAAATGCTTATTAATCTAAAACTAGATTATATATAGACATATTTTTTCGATTTGACTTTCGATGTATCTAATGGAAATTTATAACATATATTTCTTTGCTTTGCTTGATTGTACATTTAGCCTTAATAGTCTTTGTTTTATTTAATAAACATAAATCGACATATTTGACTGGGACTAATATTTGAATATCAGTTTTGAGAATTTATATTTATGAATTTCTCTTGATTATGATATGTTTCATCTTTTTAAGTACAAGTACCTGTTTACCTATTGATAGTGAATATATTTTTCTAATTGCTTTGTACATTATCTATTCTTAGGGTATAATCCAAAATGTACAATGGAATTGGATTACAAACACCTCGTGGTTCTGGAACCAATGGACATGTCCAAAGGAATTGGGCAATTGTACGTAAGACAAAAGACAAAGTTACGTACAAAACTGACGAAGGAAAACTAGAACAACTTAATAAACAACCTAACAAGGAAATTCTTGATCATGTGAGAAAAAGGAAGATCGAAGTGAAATGTGCAGAACTGGCAGATATTTTGGAGGAGCAAGGGTATATTAACTGATATACTTATCTCATTATTACAATTCTTGAGCATGGCTATTTAAAAAATAAAGTTATGTTTCCTTTTCTCGAGAAGTTTAGATACTATGTATATACATATGGAATAAATGTGTAGCTTCATTGATTTCTTGAATCCAACACTAAATGAGATTCTAAACTTCAATTGGATTTGGCTTACCTTTGGCTTCAATATATTCTTTCTATGAAACGTATTTCTTGGCTAGGCAGCTGACTATGATACAACGAATTTAAAACTTCTTATTCAGGCCATTTTTTATTCTGTGTTACAGATTTACATCTGAAGAAGTGACAAAGAAAGTAGAATCATACAGATCCATGTTAATGGGAACAGATGCCAAGCCATCAATACCTAGAGACGAATTTGGTCGCGTAAAGTAAGTATACTTTTTTTTTCGTAATCCAACATATTTGCGTTATGCTTAAAGATTCACTGAAATAAATAAATAAGCATACTAAAAAAACTGCATTTTTGTAAGCAAACTGCATTGCATGAAAAATGTTATATAATGAAACTGTATGGGAGTGCATAAGTAATACCGAATTTCCGGTTTCACAAACTATTCCTGCATAGCAAATTCATTTTAAAGCTCGTGAAACGGATTTTAGAAAAATATAGCTTCGTAAAATTGAAATATATTACATAACAAATTTCGTGGCTATTTAAATCTCGCGATAAAATGTATTTTAAAAATATTTGGGGATAGAAATTTAGCAATTTTAGCTAAAACTAGTAGTTAACACAAGTAACATATATGAAATTTCCAAAATATTCATTACGGAGTCCTGTTGGCATAAACTTAAAAGATATTTTCAGTAACTTAAAATGGGCAATAAAGTGCCTTTTTAATTGTATAGAGAAAATTGAGTACTTGTATAGTGAAGAATAGGTAAAACCTAGGTATTTTAATAGAAAATGTGGGTCAAATCTACTGTTATTTAGATCTAAAGGCTTGCTGATTAAAAAAACGATTTGGCGAGAAATTTTTTATGATTTCTTGACATTTCATTTGGTTAACTAATGGATACTTGAAATTAAATGGCTGGGGATCAAAACCGCATTGTTGACCGGAACCTACTAAGATGCCTAGATTTTACTTAGTTTATCCAATATGTCGCATTTCGAACTATAACGGTACTGGATTGTCCGGGATCAACCACTCAAAATCACGAGTTTTCTGAAATTCATCGTACGAAGATCGTCACGATTTCCGGACGAATTCCGTGATATGAATACTTCATAAACGTAATGTCGGAGGTGGCTACATCTGATCGGTAGCTCAGATTCCCGCTAAACCCAATATTATTGGAGGGTAGAGTACGGTGGCTGTGTTCCTCCTTTCGAGCTCACTTTCAGGGGTATTACGCGGCAGATATCGACGTACCCCATAGCGCCGGCGCCACCCACGAAAAGGGAGGCTGATGCGCAGGGTTGTACAGAAAGAGAAACAGATATACGCGAGAGCCGAGAGAAGGGAGAGTTCTATCCCAGCATCTCTCGTAGTCGGCTCCTTCGGTCTCAGTGCGAGAATGGAGCGGCGTTGCGACGCTACGCGTCGTCGGCTCTCGTCGAGTACACTAACCGTCGGCTAATAATCGAAAAAGGCACGATAGAGAACGACGCAGAGAACAGATAAAAAAGGGAGGGAACATGTAACGATTTCGTAACACACTCGCAACATACAAATCACAAAAGTCTTCCACTAGCGCATAAATAATTATATATATAATTATACATATATTATACTATGTTTTAAGTATACTGTAAGTGATAAGTGTAAATTCGAGGTACGTATACTGGATTCGAGAGAAGAAAATGAATAATTGAGTCAAGATTTCGATTGGAATTCGCGAAAACGTGTTTCGTACATATACGTCTCTTAAATTTGAAAAAAATTGAAAAGGGCTGATGAAATAAGAGAATGAAGAAGGATGAGAAATTCACACGAGGATTTGAAAACATGAAAATAATCCGTGTGGACATTTTTCTAGTATATTAAAATCCATGTGTCTCCGCGTCGATAAATCGACAATAATTAATTAAGACGTCCTTGCTTTGGCCTCAGTACATCTAGTATATGGGCCAAAGCGCGGCGATTATAGTGTGCCTGATACAAAGTCTTCCCTAGTCTCTAAGTTACAATAAAATTACGACATATTACTATATTCTTACAAAATTGATTAAGAATATATGCATACATCTGTGCAACAATATACGTTATATTAATTAAGTAAAAGATACAAAAATCAAGAACTGAAAATGATCAAATGAATTGAAATAAAAGGAAAAGGAAACGTATCTGGACAGATTCGGGGAAACAATCAATCAAGTTCTAACACTGAAAGGAAGAAGAAAAGAGGAAACATAAAAGGACAGAAAATGATGAAAGGCGACAGTTTTCATCATCGCAGCTGGATGATTGTTCTTGGTAGAATAGCAAAATCTCTGAACACGGTGTTCGTGTAATCGGGGGAGGAAGCCATTATCTTCGCCTGCAACCCTCATCCCCCATCCGGCCGCCTAAACTATCAAAGCCAGCCTACAGAAAAGGATTAAGCCTGCATTCGAGCTACTTGCAGGCCCAACCGGTAGAGCTCCTTAGCGTAAATTAGCGGCCGATGCTGCTTAATGCCTGCCTAATTACCACCGGTTAATTATTCAGGCCCGTAACTTGTCTTTGGGGCCAATGAAATTAATCGTTCAAGCCAATCAAATTATCCGACGAAGAAGATAAATACATGATACATAAATCCTGTATATTAATACGAAATGTATAATTTGGAAACATTTATAATAATTACGTAAAATATTTGGAGCAGACTTAGGAAAGAATTATCTAAAAATATTTCAATGAAGGGATCAAGAAACTTAATTGGAAATAAAAAACTTTGATTTAAAAAAAACAAGGATTTTCGGATCTTTAACTCGAATTGGAGACATGACTATGCCTGTGACGATAGCTCCGGTGAAAACAGTTCGCGGACGAGGTCCGGCCGACGGCCGAGCCTTTTTCGAGACACTATGGCGAGGGAATTTCTTTCTGGATCGACAGAAGGTGATGAAACGATCGCGAAAACGGAAATTGCAAGCTGCAAATGGGAAGAAGCGTGGACAGCTGCAGATGCGGCAGCATTGTTGCTGTTGTCAACGCATTCAACTCCACCTTCTCGCCGGACGGCGCAGCAACGTGCGCTCCGTCGTTAGGTGAATTTGTCTAAAGCTATTGCTAAATTGTTCTCTTTTGGTTATTAAATAATTGTTCACCGTTCGACTCGTGGTTAGATTAAACAACTTCGGGTTCACTGATCGAGCGAAGTAAGTTGTTTCGTGTAACATTTTCTCATTTTTTAACTCTGTCCATGCCTATATTTAGCAACTGGCTATGTTCGCAGATTATTTCTATTTGTGGAAAAACACCTAATATTTTTACTGGTCTGCAGTTTGATAGAATTTGAAGAATTATACTTTTGTAAATTTATTTAATACTCTCATGCTTAAAACAAACTAAAAGTATTAGTGTTTAAAATTATTGTGAAACAAATTAGGGGTTCAATAGAATTAAAAAGCCAGGTTCCCTTTACATTTCGTTCTTGATGACTCATATTGTTAACTCCCCAATCCCTTGTGATGGGGAAATATTTCCCTGTAAACAACTGTTGCCCTTTAACGTACATCGCAAACATAAAAATCATTTCTCGCGTGTATAAATAACTTTTCACTTTTACGTATTTTACTAATATACAAAAAGCAATTGTTTTTACTTTCCTCAACAATATTTGGATTTTTATAGTGGTTACAAGTGTAACTTAAAAAATATGTGAACCTGTGTTAATCCAAATTTCGGGTAAAAAGCGAAATTTATAACGAAATTTTTAAACGAAAATTATTTTGCTGATTGACCTCTGGTCTCAGGATTGCCCCCGCGATTGGCTGCTGAATTCAAGCGTGTAGCGGGCGAGTAGTAGCGCGAAAGGGATAGCAGAAAAGAGAACAGCTGGATTGTATTGATCCGCGCTCGAGTGTTGGCGTAGGGGTGGCTCGGTTGGCTCCGGTCTCTCGCTTGCTTTTCATTCGCGGGGTTGAAGTGGGGCCGCCACGATTCTTCCTCGGTTTTGTAGCCACTCTTCTCGGTGTTATGTCACCTGGTTTACCGCATCATCCGACGTTCACCGCGGCATCACCGAGAATTACGTCGTCCAGCTTGTCCTTTATCGTTATGCTAGTTGTTCGCGAAATTCGCAAGAACCAAGCCTTTTAGTGTGACGATGACTGTGAAAATCTCGACACGGTATGAATCTCATGATACTCTCATCCGCGAGGGTATTCTGGAGAAACATCGAAATGGGTCACTGTGTCTGTTTATTTTTATGCCCGGCTCGATATCGCATCTCTTGGATATTTCTCATGTCTGTGAATAAAGTGTCGTTAACGGAAGTGACTTCGATGATTGATGGATCATAGTTTTTTGCGAAATAGCTCCGTTACCCACGTGTTTCACTTCGCAATAGTTCGGCGGTACACGTTTCATGTAGACACGGGATCGCTTTGCTCGTACATGGTTTACGAATGAATTACAGAATTATACGCTTATTTTCACTTTTTTCAATTTACTTTCGAAATATTGACGTTACATATTTTTATCTTTTAGGATCGAATAGATAAGATCTTTTTATAATCATTAATATTGTAACGCATGAACTAATCGGGAACATGTATCATTCTTTTGTAGTGTGCGAGAGACACATCAAATCGCTGAAGCGCAGCAAGAGAAAAATGCAAAGCTACGCGAAGCGTTCGGTATATCGGAGTTCTTCGTGGAGGGAAGTAGTCTAGATCCGGAGAGGCACGCGCGCGAAGCAGAGGCAAGGGCTGCTGCCAGCAAAGTTTACGAACTTGTGCGGACTCCAAGTCCAACGCCGGACACCACGGCAGCCCCGGAAAAAAAGAAACGAAAACGCTCCAGTAGTGCGATCAAAAAGAAAAAGGGAAAGAAGCACAAGAAGGAAAGGTAAAAGACAACGTAATGGTGCACGTGTCAGTGGAGGCTGGATTCGATTCACCAAATGACAAAGAAGGGCTCGCAGTAGATAAATACAGTTTTATTGATCGCATCATTACACTGTACTGTAATGTATTTATAAAAAGTCGGATGCACATTGTATAATATAGCGTAGCAGTAGAACTGTAACGGTGTATTATACAGCATACTATAGAATATTAGCGATACGCACCCGATAATTACATTACAATGTAATGATCATGAATTCTACGCAGCTGTTAAATACGAAACTTTTTATACGAATCCAGGCTTCAAGACTGAACGGGCACCTCCCCTGTAGTATCTCCTATCCTACCCCCCG
This sequence comes from Ceratina australensis, assembly GCA_004307685.1. Classification (NCBI taxonomy): domain Eukaryota; kingdom Metazoa; phylum Arthropoda; class Insecta; order Hymenoptera; family Apidae; genus Ceratina; species Ceratina australensis. The sequence goes on from SHCU01000006.1 coordinate 1,037,430, forward strand.
GTTAATTATTCATTTACCGCAAGGTCCACACACTCGTTCATTTGCTTACTACACACCTCTTGTCAGATTCTGACTCATGACTCACCTACTATTTCATGTCCCATACACCTTTCTCTGTTTCAAACAGAACTGAGGAGGACTGAGTGCCTACCCAGTAGGCTCAGTAGGTAAGTGTGGTCGTCGCGTCTACTTTCCAAAAAAACAAAAAAAAAAAAATACTCGAAAGAGCAAAGAATGATGTAAAGTCTCTATGTTGAGAAAAGTAATGAAAATATTGAATCTATCCGTTGGCTTATTTTTAGGTATTTGTCTTACATTGGCGTAATTAGAGGGTAAATGTTTGCTAAAAATAGTTGGGAATAAATAACGAGAGGACTCGTGAATGTTTATGCATGATGGGAAATTTAATTTTATTTAACGTAATATATCTAACGATATAATGTACACGTATTAATATTCAAGATACACATCGATTGTTGTATAGACATCCACAGTTCGCTAAATAGAATGTAAAATATGATCCATGTTAATGGTAAGAAGCAAACCGTGGGCAAACATTTACTTTGATATATATAAAAAATATACAACGGGTTTTTTTTTTAAGGCAAATAACGTAATACGTAATCTGTCGCGCAAATCATGCATTTCTATCTTTGTTGTTGTTATCGATAAAGCTTGTTGTTAATGTCATCTCTCTATTTTTTTCTGACAAGTCCGTCCCTATCGATGGTTATCAAGGTAATGCTAATCCCATATTATATCAATACTCCTCATATTTTGTATACTTGTCTTCTGTAACTTTTGAAAGATTTGGTTTTGCATATCATCCACGTCCGCGTTCATTAGTTAGCTCTTAGGATCGAAAACACCGTCAGAAGTGTATGAAAAACCAAATCTCTCAAATGAGTGATTATTATGTAGTCGGTTTGTTAGCTATAGCCCGATATTGTGACTTTAACCTGTATATGTATCGTTGTACTTATATTTTTTATTACTTAATTCACTTGGGATTGCAGTGAAAGATTTAAGAACAAATATATTGTCATCATTTTTCATTGTTTTTTATATATATCATATCAAAATGTTTATAATCAATGTCCTATACGTTTACACGCTCGTACAAATTAGTATCTATTCTTTTTTTTTTAAATGCAGTAAACTAATTAATTGCCGAGTGATAGTTCAGTGGCAAAAGTCTCGATCGGGATTGCGCGTTTTCAACTGTTACGTTTTCTTGTCCATTACTTTATCAATCGAATATTCGCTGAGAGCAGCAGGTAGCTTGTATCGTTAGAATAAAGTATTTGTTTCACACACGGATACATTGTACTACAGCTTTCTTTATTGTCAGCACAAGGTATGCACTTGTCGACAGGAAGACGCCCACTGCAAGATTTAATAATAAATAAATAAATATTGTTAACGATAAACAAACAAATCGAAGGTGCTTTAAGCGAAACATCAAAAATAACGACAATCGAATTTCCTAGGTCGGAATCTCCAAAGGCTAGCAAGAAGAAAGAAAAATCTAAGAAGAAGAAGAAGGAAAAGAAACACAAGAAGACTGAGGCTAGTTCCTCTGATAGTGACTCCAGCGAGGCTTCAGACGATAGCAGGTAAGTATCTAATTCGGAAATTATTTGCTGAAACGTTTTAATCACCATGCATATCCCACGTAGCTCTTCTGAAACTGAGTTGAAGAAGAAAAAGAAAAAGAAGAAGAAGAAGGCTAAGGCAGAGGCAAAAGAAAAACATGAGGTAGGATAAAAAATAAAACGGAAACGGATATTTGAAATTTCTATCTTCCTCTCTATACATTTGCATATTTATGAATATACTATATATATATATATATATATACATATATATATTAGCACGTTAAGCAGGAGCATGTAACATTTATTTTCCGTTCCATTCTATCCTGGATTAGTTGTTAATTGAACATTAAATTCTTTTATCGAAAACTTTTGTGTTGCCGCCTAAACTCTTGAATAAGCATGATCTTCATTGCTTGTTTCTGTAAAGATTTTTATCTGATTTCAAGTTTTAACAGTTCATTATTTCAAAAGTGTAAATCTCAGTATTGTTTGTAATTATCAGCGCCATTTGACAGGATATATTCCCTGAGTGAGTACCAGATATGCCGCTACTCAATGTAATAAATAATTTTGTGACTTTTTTCTATTCGTACAAAGACTTTTTGCGATTGTTGTTGCCTTTTTCACTCGTTTTGTGTCAAGCACCATCACATTTGCGAAAGAATTACGAAGCAAGGAGACTGCTTGTTCCATAGGCGCGATGCGTTATAATATTCAGCTCCTATCTTTTATTTTCTTGACAACACTTCGCGGGCACACATTGTAATCTTGAATGAGCGAATGAGCAGACTCCGAGAAATCTTTAAACAGTTACAAATTTCTTTTTTTTATCCTACTGACAAAGTACTTAACAAATGCATGATCGGTGTTCGCTAAGTAACCCAGTTTAATTTAGTAACCCGTGTCGTTCTTCTTTTAGAAGAAAAAAGTAGCTGTCAAGAGGAAGCATCAATCATCTGAAAGCTCGGCGGATAGGTAAGTTTTCAGTTTACAACACGATGGACATTAAAATATTATAATATACAATATACGATATTGGATTTAATGTACAGCTCCCCAGAGAGGCCAAAGAAGTCTATGAAACATGACAAAATAGTGGAGAAAGTTAAGAACGACGAGGCGGAGAATGTTAGGAAAGAGTCTCGATCAAAATGTTCGCCAAAGAAACAAGAGAAGAATCGAAATGAAACGACACCTCCCATCAGAAAGAAGGACTCTCCTATTAAAAAAGTAGTGCCAGAGAAAAAAGACAAGTCGCCAATTACGCATAAAAGTTCTCCACCGCGACGTCATAGATCACCGGAATCAAGAAGCAGAGCTGACAGAACAAGATCTCCCAGACGATACTCAAGGTCTCGACGAGTCAGTCCTTCGCCGAGGAGGAGAAGAATTTCAAGATCCCCGAGGAGATACAATAGATACTCCGTATCCAGAAGTAGAAGCCGATCGAGGTACGATCGCTATGGGTCTCGGCGCAGAATGTCACCACCCCCTAGACGTAGGAGGTCCGATTCCCGGAGAAGATCGAGGTCACCCAGGAGACCAAGAGAAAGGAGAGAAAGATCTAGGGACCGTCGCAGAAGTCGTAGCAGGACAAAGAGTAGATCTAGACGATCCACCTTGAGCTATTCTCCCGTAAGAAAAAATCCTGAACGATATAAACACATATTAGAAGACAAGAAGAAACGTGATCAGAAAAAGAATCACGACACTAACAAACGAAAATCCCGGTCGAACTCTAGAAATAGAAAAATCCAAACGATTACGCCTAGGGTTAGGTTGCGATCTTCAAGTGAGGATGAAAATGACATAGCGGACGATGAACCAAAAGCGGAAGACGAAGAGAAAATGAAGGAATTGCATACTTTGAAACGGTTGCAATGTGGGTTAGCTGCAAAAGCTAGGGAAACTCTCGGCAAGAAGGTGATTAGTCCTACGAAGATAAAAGTGGAAAAGAAAGAAGACAGCGTGTTAGATATAGCTTTACCAAATGAACCGCCCAAAATGCCCGTACAGAATATTGTCGGCCCAATGCAAGAAAAATCTAAGTCAAAGTCCCCCGTATCTCACTTGCCGGCGATTCAGTCTCCCGTGTCCAGCAGATCGCCATCGCCAGCATTACCGTTGACCCGAGAAGAGGCAGCCATAAAAATACGATCTCCTAGTGAATCGCCTCCCCCATTACCTCAAGTTTTGAACAAGGTGCCTGAATCACGGTCACCGATCATGACAGCTAAAACGAATCATCGTTCAAAATCCCCGCCAAATACGCCTATGAAGAATTCACCTATTATTCCGAGAAAACAGACGCAAAGTAAATCACCATCGCATTCTCCGCCAGTCTGTCACAAAGACAGTATAAAGTTACGCTCCCCGAGTGAGTCGCCTCCTCCAATACCAAGCAACAAGGCGAAGCAGATCACGTTGAAGAAGAATTCTCCAGTCTCCAAGAAACACTCTCCGAGGGATAAATCTCTTTCCAGGTCTCCTTCTAGATCATACACGAGATCTGTGTCAATGGAGAAAAGGTCTTCCAAATCGCCCAAACGTCGATCCAGATCCACTTCTAGAGAGAAGAAGTCGCGTTCGGTATCAAGAAGTAAAAACTCGGCATCTCCTAAGAGACATAGACCTTCAACATCACCGGCGAGACCTAAGAAGTCTCCTAAGTCGCCGGTTAGGACTAAGAGACTATCCAGGTCAAGATCATCTTCAGAATCGAAGCATTCTGCATCAAGATCTCCGTCACGCTCGAAGAAGTCCCTGTCGCATTCACCGGAAAAGTCACGATCCAGGAGCAGGACCAGGTCGCTGTCGAAACGATCTAGAAGTCGTTCTTTGTCGAAGAAATCCAGAAGCAGATCTCTGTCAAAGAAGTCACGTAGTCGATCGTTGTCAAAGAAGTCTAGGAGTCGCTCATTGTCAAAGAAGTCGAGGAGCCGTTCGTTGTCAAAGAAGTCTAGGAGTCGTTCGCGATCGCTGTCCAGAGTATCGAGGGATAAAGAAAAGAGGAGCCGGAGTAGGAGCAGTTCGCGCTCCTCTTTAAGGTAAATATTATTTTCGACTATTGTCATGAAATTCTAACAATTGACGCTAATTGCTATTTTATCCTATTCGTATTCAGTTCGAGGCATAGTCGCAGAAGTTTCTCTAGTTCATCGAGGTCATCTAGCAGTGTCTCTAGCAGGACATCTCGCTCTACATCCAGCAGTTCAGCTTCTAGCAGGTCTCGTTCCCCTTCGATACCCCGACGTCACGGTTCCCCCAGTTTCTTAGATAGACGTCGAATCACGAGGTAGGTTCGTACAGGCCGGTAGTAGTTTCAATATCGTAGCAACAGTTTTACAGTACACCACGCCTAAATTTTGTAAGTCCACGTCGTTTGCATCGATACGTAGAAATTTTTATTTCATTTTATTTTAATTTACTTTATTTTACTCGTCAGCGATGTCTCCCTCACAATTGAATTTTGTTTTTGAACTCACGCAACAAACTTGAAACAAATATTTCGTAAAGCGACAATATTGTTACGTGTAAAATAAATTTACGATGATTCGCGTACAAGAAGACCCTTTCTTTGCATTAATCTAATGCCATTTTATGTTGTCCTACAGGGACAGATCGAGGAACAGGCATAGAAGATAAAGTTACAGCGTCGCACAGATGTTTCTAATTACTTTCCTACAATTTATGATATAGTAGCTAATATAATGAACGTAACGAAATTCATTTTTTGATAAGTGTGATAAGAAAAAGAAACAAATGAGATGAATTCATGATTGTAAGATTAACACGATAATTAATAACTCGTGTCAATTAGTTATATGATTATTTCTTGATCAGTTTATAACTTCAGTCATTTTCTAAGAGCTACCGTATGCACTTGTGCATACACTTTGTCCGATCAGTGAATTCGTCTATGTAGATTATGCGTACTGCGTTGCATTGATATACGAATATCATCTCAAATCAGTCTAGCATACATATTTACATTTGTATGATTTCCTTTTTTTCTTTCTTCCCTTTTTTCATTTGTATTCAATCGCTTATGAAATGGACTACAAATATCGCGTAGACGTAGCATGCGTGTATTTCCCTCATAAGTTATTGTAAATTATCGATATTTGCAGTAGAGATTCTCTTTTATTTTATGTCAGTCACAAATAAAATGTATTTACCGCTATGAAAGCAAGCATTATTTTTTATTTAGCTCTACATATACTATTTTTCATTGTGTTTTTGTGAATCATTCTTAATCCATTTCGCGTACCTTCAAGCCTATAATCAGGTAAGTGACACATCTTTATTTTTGCATGATATTTCTGTTGCGTGGCATGGTTTATTTCGCACGTACATATATTTTTCGTAATCATTGACAATAAATTTCTCTATACATCATGTACATTTATATCTCTATATATATTTCTCTATATATCGGTCCTGGCAAAGATGTTTTGAAAAGAGCATTAATTAGAATTGATTCGTTTATCAAAATTTCGTAATTAATATTTAAGGAAGTTTAATATACAAATTCATTTCGCATTTATGTAATATACGATGATATGAGGATTGTTAACAGAGGATATTGACAGCCGTTAATTTTAGCGCCAGGAAACGGCCAATTCCATATCACCGACCTACACCGACACCACCTTCGTCACCGAGTAGTTCAGATAGCAGCAGACATAGTAATTGGTCGAGTCCGAGTCACCGATCAAGTTGTTCCCCGAGTCGCAGCCCATCGTATACCCGTTGAAGCGAACAAGCGGAATATCTTCCAAAAGATAAAGATCTTTCGCCGGTCAGATTTGGAATGGTGAAGTCAATGCTTTTTTCTAACAGTCATTCAACCTCGCGTTTATAATGTTAGAAATTGGCGTGATGCCATTCTAGGTTGGTGCATGGTCTTCAAGTCTTTGTAAATTCTTACTAAGTATTTACATGTCTGATCTCATGATTCAATAATACTCATGGATGGTAATAACGAACCACAATACCATCAACTTCAATACTAACGCATTTCTCCCTTGATTTTCTTTTTCTGTTAAACGTACTACTTTTATTTCTACTAA
>SHCU01000006.1:1044625-1066504 GCA_004307685.1 Ceratina australensis
CTGGCAAAGATGTTTTGAAAAGAGCATTAATTAGAATTGATTCGTTTATCAAAATTTCGTAATTAATATTTAAGGAAGTTTAATATACAAATTCATTTCGCATTTATGTAATATACGATGATATGAGGATTGTTAACAGAGGATATTGACAGCCGTTAATTTTAGCGCCAGGAAACGGCCAATTCCATATCACCGACCTACACCGACACCACCTTCGTCACCGAGTAGTTCAGATAGCAGCAGACATAGTAATTGGTCGAGTCCGAGTCACCGATCAAGTTGTTCCCCGAGTCGCAGCCCATCGTATACCCGTTGAAGCGAACAAGCGGAATATCTTCCAAAAGATAAAGATCTTTCGCCGGTCAGATTTGGAATGGTGAAGTCAATGCTTTTTTCTAACAGTCATTCAACCTCGCGTTTATAATGTTAGAAATTGGCGTGATGCCATTCTAGGTTGGTGCATGGTCTTCAAGTCTTTGTAAATTCTTACTAAGTATTTACATGTCTGATCTCATGATTCAATAATACTCATGGATGGTAATAACGAACCACAATACCATCAACTTCAATACTAACGCATTTCTCCCTTGATTTTCTTTTTCTGTTAAACGTACTACTTTTATTTCTACTAACTCTACTCATAACACTTTGTTGTTTTTAACAGCAGTGTCCTTATCTTTGTTGAAATTTAAAGATTAAACTTTAAAAGACATCATTATACTTTTACATTCCGTACAAGATACTCATGGATTACGTTACAATTTTAAAAGTTTCTTTTTACGGACTTACGTACGTCTACGTACTTAAGCAATAATAAGACAATGATGACTTTAAGTATCATGCGTTAATTACAGCTTATTCTTAAGATTTTCCATTATGGATAACTATCGGATCTACTTGAGTGATTATTTAGTCATGTAATTGTTTGTTATACAAACACCAGCTAGTCGAATTGTAAACATTCCATTAACGATTGAAACACTATAAAATCGTTTCAGGTTAATCTATTAATTTATCGAGTAATTATAATTGATAAATATCAATTTAGTGCAATGTTCTACATATATGTTCTTTTTGTACATAGATATTATTACCGTGCCTACAGCACATTTCCTCATTTCATTTTTACTCGATATACGTTTGCTCAATGTTTAAGAACTATTATTTATTTATACACTTATTTATTTATTTATTTACATAAATTACGTCCAACTAGTCATTTTGCCAGTTTTCAAGGCAAAAGCATATAAGAGTTGTGGGAGAGCAAGACGTTAAACTCTTAATTAAGTTTGCAATACTCAAATCCATTTGAACACTAGTCAGAGAATGTTTATTTTATTTTGGCTCTGAAGCCAGGCAGCGTACCAAAAGACATAATTAGACTAGTCATGATTATTCAAAGTTACGTCTTGAAAAAAGAATGTATGTATAGGGTTAAAGAAAAAAGTCGTATTTGGAAAGTCTACATTGTTTGTAATTAGAAAAGGGAAAACTACGTAGAATTAGTTCACATGTAACGACTGATTCGATTTTATTGAAAATGGAAAGCCGTCGATTGCTATGGTGTTGCAATGCTGATTCTATCTCAATGCATATCCTATCAGACTAAAACATAATTGTGTGCACTGATTGTGGATTTACGATTTATAAGATTAGCATTTAAAAACAAGATTGAAAAATTCATTGCATTACTTAATGCGTTTCATATAATAATGATTTAACGAAATGAAATTGAGAGGCTTGTTGAATTTTGCCCACCATGGCTGTTGACTTTAACATTCATTATTCATGATTTACAGCCATCGAATGTTACCATCGTTGAAATGGAAGAAATTCTGATTATATCTGTAATATACTCTGTATTGTTGTTGTGTGATTAAATTAAAAAGCTTAAAAGATATTGCTCCTTCTTTCAAAACACTTATAAAAAGTTTATTTATACACGTTTCTTAGATTATGTATGATTTACATATTTAAATCTGTAATTGTCTTTAAAAGTATCAAATAATATAGCTGTATAATAATATTTGATTGACAGTAAAATGTCTAACATTGGAATGAGAATATTTACATAATTATTAAAATATATAACTGGTCGGCAAATGGGAACATTGTAAACTATTTCTTAGTACATAATTGGAAATTATTTTCTTGTTCCAGTGGTCTTTGACTGTTTAGCTCTTTGTTGTGCAAGATATATAGCCCAAAAGAATCCAATCAGATTCACAACCAAAACACGTAACTGAAATTAATGACATTCCAATATTAATTTTTCAACTTCAAGCCATAAAAAACTGTTAAACTTACCAGTGGCGGCACATATTTTAAATTGATGTATTGGAGTAATGTTAAATATTTCAAATTGGCAGTAAGTACTGGCCAGTACAATTTTTTCATTTGTTTCAATGCCTCATTATGTGTATTGCCCTGCAGTAAAATTAATTTCAACTTCATTGACTAAAAAATTGATTGGTAAATGTTGCATGTGAAAACAAACATACCTCAAATACAGATAACATGTATAATGCTATTGCTTGATAGCAAGGCGTATATAAACATCTCTCTATTAACAAAAGTATGAGAGGATTTCTCACAACTGTTTGTATAAATGTATAAAAGTAATGTGGAAGTGGACCACCAAAGAACAGTCTGCAGAAGAGTCACACATCAAGTATCACACAATTGTACAATAGTATCTTAACAATTTGTTTGAACGTACCCGAAAAGTGCGAATGCAAGTAAACTGTCTTCGTTGATGCGTTTTGTACCGGAAATCTTTTGCGATATATAGTTACCAAGAGTTGCTATAATGCAACTGAAAAAGTGCAATTTAAGATTAGATAAGAATCGAGAACAATTCTATTATAACATACCTGGTGATTGCTTTTGTTTTCAGCGGACTGGTGTAAAGACGCTCGAAATAAGCGCCAGTAAGGTAAAGAAGCAAATTTGTAGGTTTTGAGAGAGCCATTCTTTTCTTCAACTCGTAGCTTTGCACTACGTTAAATAATAATGTAGGAAAAGAGTAGCGAGTGGCGAGGTTTACACGTGATATTTCGCAAAGTTATAGGCAAGCGGTTTGATAACAAACTAAATTATATAGAGAACGTAAAAAAAGTTGTTTCTTACATAGTTCACGTATATGTGTTTGTATCTTCTAATTGCAAGTCATTAAAATAACCTTCATGTTATCGGGCACGCGATAACAGTAAATATTGACAATCGATGCTATACAATATTTGACATATATATTTATTGCCTGATGTTGCAATAGACAAATTTCAAACTTTTTAAATGGTCATAGTACGTTCGATAACTTTTGAAAGTTACGTGGAGATTTAGGGTATCGTACATACAAAAAATGTGGATCTAAAACAAGTCGTAATCGTTGTTTCTTGCGTTACAATATTGAATAATAATACATTTGCGCAATTTGCATCATTATTTTGTACACACTCTATAGTCTATATCCTAACTATCCTATTATGTGTGACTGTGTATGAGGTGGTTCGAGAGAGACGCAAAAATCAGTGTTTTATGTATAACCTTTAAGTGTTAAACGATGGCACAAGGTAAATTAAAAGTAAAAGCGAAGCACCCATTGAAAGGAAAACCTACGGATAAGAAAAAAAAGGGATCGGCGATTCAACGACGAAATAGTAAGTTCATCATTTACTACAATTTGCTTATGGTTTCTTGCTTATGGCTCAATGGTTTCAAACTATCCCACTTAATTTTATTCACATAACGCTATTTAACACTTCGGTTTTATTTCCAGATGCACCAATTCGACCGAAAAAGAAGAAATTGGAAGAGACCCACAAGTTGAAACAAATGATAACAAGGACAGTGAACAAAGCAATGGAAGATGAACTAAGAGAAAAAGCATTGGAAGGCAAGAAGTCGCTTACGAAGAAGGATCCATCAACCGGGAAAAAGAAATAGTTTATAATATTATTTGTTGGCTTATAATTAAGAAAATAAAAGCTAAACGTATTTGAATGAGGTATAATTTATTGTAGTACAATAGGGATGTGAGTAATAAGGAATAGTATAAATTAATCAGGTTATTAAGATTAAAGATTTTTAATTTACATTAACTTTATATTGTTATTCCATAGAATAACTCTGCACATGAAATTAATGGCACAGTGACTTACATAATATAAATATAGAAAAAGAAAATTTTTTCATTGAGTGCATCTTCAAGATCCCACAATAAAGTATATCTTGTGCGATAGTACAGTACAACAATTTTTTGGAGGGCACAGATGTTTCGTTTCCTTTTTTCCTTTCTTTAGTCGATTTATACTGCTAACGAAAAGTACTTTGCTTTGTTAAGCATTTCTTACAAAAATAAACATTATTTCACAAAATATTTTACACAACTCATACAATAAGATACAAAACTGCGAGTGTCATTTGTTAAATGGACTAAATTTGAATATATTATCTTTTCTTAATAGTCTTCCATTTTAAATCACATAATTAAGACTGCTTTACTTGCGTATTGTGTTGAACACTTACTTCTAAGTACAAGATCACTTTGCGTACTTTTCAGACATTAGGGAGACATTACCACCTAGAACAGAAATTATTTCAACTTTAATTGTAATTTTAATTTTAGCTATATTTCGACGAATATATATTTACCACTAAGTGTCCACTTTGCCTGTTTTTGCTAATAGTCGGCGCTTTTCCGGTTTTGAATTCAATTACACCTTCTTTGCCGCTGACTAGTTTGTGTGATACCCTAGAATTCGAATTTTCATTATGCATCCGTTGTTATTAATATAAGTAATTTTTTGTTGGCGCGTACTTACGATTCGGTATTAATAATTTTCAGAATACTCGGATTATTAGTGACATCAATTGCCTTCGTTAATGCTTCTATTGTATGTGGTACTTCCAAGATCAAGTCACCCTAATTAAAAGTACAATAATAATAAGTAATAACAATTTATTTAAGCCTCTTTAACAGTATGACGACAGCAAACCTTGTCTTTTTTTAATTCTGGTGGTATCCTAACGATCAACAGACTATCAGATTCTCCGGTAACAACCAGTTCCTCAATGGATTTATAAGGTAGCCGATGCTTCAATTTAAATGTCTTCAATGTGTCTAAAATATAAACTGCATTCTCTGTTAAAATTAGTACTCTTTCACGGGGTTTGTAGCCATGTCGATCGTATTTAACAACAGGGGCGGCATACTGGAAAAGATTTCAATAACTTAAAATATCCTTAAATGGAAGACATAAATTTTGTATAAGAAAATGTTTTACTTTTATAGTTTCATCTCTGGGAAGAATATTGTTGATGAAGCTTTGTTTCAAGGCTTTGTGTTCAGCGCCAAGCCGATCGGATAAGAATCTTGAACCTATGCTTTTCGGGTACGATTTTTTTTTACCTCTGAACAGCGATTCCGCTAAAACCTTTAATTCGAACTGTTCTTTCTCTTCTTTCGACAACGCCAGCCTGTATTTACGCGCCTTCCATTTTTTATAGATGATGCGTAAGTGTTCGGAAGCCTAAATTAAACAGATTATTTTTTGTAAAGAAACTTCCATTTACATGTAATATGATGATCGTCTTACTTCTCGACAAGAGTAGGGACATGGGGGCCAATAATTATTTAGGACACCTTCTGGGAGTGTTTTAGAGAGCTTGATTAACCATTGACGTTTTGCTAATTCGATAAAAGCCCTGTTGACATCGGTTGGCGGCCCATTTCGCGTGATGAACCCTTCGATAAATCTGTAAACAATCGTTTATAATTAAATATATTCGGGTTTTGAGAAGACCCAAAAAAATACCTTCGTATAGTGATAGCAGCCTTCCGTCTTCTTTCTGCCTCGCGTTTTGCTAGCCATCGACGAATATATGCTTGAAGGATTATCGAGGCTTTCTTCAGCTTCAAGTATCTCCGTCTTTCCAAGATGCACTTCCATTTACTTTGAATAATAGCTGCTATTTCGTGCTTCTTTCTTTGGAAAGCATCTTCAGTATAGAATAGCGTCTTAGGGAAACGAATGAATAACTTCGTGCTACATAAAAGATACTTAGTACAGAATTGCATTTTTTTAGCTGGTGGAAGTGTCTTATTCTTAGAGTCCTTACTTGCCCATTCTGTATTCGTCCGCTTCGTAACCAAGATGGCATACGAGAGACTGCACTCCTTCCTTGGCAGGACCATGGTAGTTAGGCCAGGTTTGTGGACACAGAGACTTGTAACGTTCTAAGAATTGTTCATATGGTCTTCTGTAAGCGAAACCAGCTCTCCTCACTCGCAGATTTTCCATCAGACCCAAGTACTTCACTTGATGTAATATGATTTTCTCATTGAATTGATCTGTGGGATAATACAATCGTTTTCAAGTTCGCAAAGCAACATCCAGATATAGTTAAAGTTAAAAAAACTTACTAGGCTTTTTATAATCGTTAGGTTTGATGCACCGAATGTACGAAGGTTCTTTACCCATGAGGATCTCCACTAAATTGTTCAAACTGTTTTTGAATTGCGTAATAGCTGTTTCCGGTCGTTTCTTACTAATCAAATCTTTCTTCACATCAAACAGGCACTTTGGAATCATAAATTTTAATTGTTTAAGGAAATTAGAAAACTTGAGGCAATGGCTGCTTTTTTTATATAAAATAAATTATAAATTAATGAAATACCTTCGTAATGGAATTCGTGGTGTGAGACATTACTTCGCGCAAATCCCTGTATAGTAAGTCGTTATTTTTCTCAAGGAACCCGCGAACATTGTAAGTTACATCCCCAGCGTAATGTACCAATCTAAATTCCTAAAATACGTTCATATTAGAGAATATCGCAGTGGAATATTATTCGAAAAACTTACATCGCGTCCCATAACTTTCTGTGTCTGCAAGTCTGCCTTCATGTGACTTATATAATGAGGATGGTTATTCAAGTTTACATTTAACTTTTCCAGAAAACTTAAGTCTGTCGGCTCTCCAGGACGAAGGCATTCCTCGTCCATCAAGGATATTATACCTGTAATTGTTCACGTGTTATATCGTAGTAAAAGTTGACGAGTTTTCTTTATTTCGTTATCAACCTTTATATTTTTCTTCTATCAGGTCGCATATGACTTTGTTGTTAAAGTATTGGATGTGCTCCCAAGCTATTCCCTCCCTCAGATACTCCTCCTGCTCTGATTTCAACGTTAGTTGAATAAACAACTGCTGCAGTTTCTCGTTACAATAATTTATGCAAAACTGTTCGAAGCTGTTGAACGATACGCCCAATCAATTATAGAATATGTCTCTAAATTTTGTGCAATGTATACCTGTTCTTTTGGAAGATTTCGAAACCGTAAATATCCAGAATTCCTATGACCATCTTTCGCGGCGGATTACGAACGGGCTGAAGGGATTTGTTCAACCTTGTCACAAGCCAGGTGAACAGTCTGTCATACACGGCTTTCGCCAACGCGTCCCGAGCATAAATCGCAAATTCTCTGTTCAATGGAGAAACGACCACGTCTCCGTGGGCGTCTATAGTGCGATTTGTAAACGCATTCGCCAGTTCCTTCACATCACAACCCAATAGCTGCAAAAAATCAAATATACATTGTTTATAAAAATATTTGATTTATTGTACGTAGAGGATTTTCTTTTTTTTTCATACTCATGTACTTACGGCGGCAACAGCTTCGACGGAAGCTGGCTTCAAGATTTGCGCCACGCTGTCCTCCTCTGTGAAACCAACGTTTCCCATATGCAATACCGATGCGACTATCGCGAACAAATCATCTTGTTCCTGTTGAGTCATCTCCATCGTTTTCATCGCCTTTACTACCTCCATGTATTGAGCCGCATCATCAATATTATCCACGTTGCCTTTCGTCTAATGATCAAGCATATTGCAAGTATATTTCATAACGCGTAGATATTAGCAGGTTGCGAATTTTATGCATTTATAGCAATATATTAGAACACAGGAAGTATTAAAAGCTGTATATCAGAATGGATTTCTGTAATTGTATCTAAAACACTTTTTCTTTAAATTGACAGGATAATTGTATTATTTGGGTAACCAGTCTGTGGATTAGAAAGTAAAAATCATAGCTTACCCCATTGCTGAGGTAATAGTACGTATCTAAATTTCTCTTTAAGTACAACTTCCTCAAAGTCTCTTCGTTGGCTCCAGCCAGTAATTGGTAAAAAATATGGAAATTACGTTCTCCTGAAAATTGATGAACCACTCGCGATTTCTCAAGCAGGTAATTTAAGATGTTCCCACCGATCGGATCACCCTGAAGAGACATCGAATTTTAACTCGTGAAACTGTTTTTTTCCTCACACGAATATAAGACATCATACAAGATGAATTAATAATAAATAACTTCATTTTTTAATTATAGAAATAGACAATGAGACGTTATTTCGTTTGTACCTGGAAATTAAATTGGATATCCATGTACTTGCCGAAACGGGACGAATTATCATTACGATTAGTTTTCGCGTTCCCGAAAGCTTCGAGCACTGGATTGCTACCAATCAATTTATCATTTACTTCTTCCACTTGTTTTTTATGCCCGGTGGCAGCCGCGATAAATTCAAGCACCTTCTTTGAAGCTTCGGTTTTCCCTGAACCTGATTCACCTGTGTAATTCAATTAATTCATAATACACATATTACAAATCTTCAAGCCCTAGTAGAACAATTCATACCAGAAATTAGAATGCATTGATCTCGATTTTCTTTTAACAAAGATTGATAGGCATTGTCCGACAATGCGAAACTGAAATAGAATCATATTCAGTTACTATATATTGTATACTATATACTATGTATAAATTGAACACGTCGTTATTGCTTCTGCTTCTTACATGTGCGGCGGGGCTTCGAAGAAGTTCCTCCTATGATAATACTGGATGGTTTCCGTATTGTAAATTGGTAATTTCTTATAAGGATTCACGGATACGAGTACTTGACCGATATATGTCTAAAAAAAAAGTTAATGCGTTCCAGTTAGCTCTTCCGTGAATGAGGCTTAAAAATCTTGCTAAGTCTTGTTAAAGTCTCATTAAAATTTCTAATTGTATCAAAGTTTAAAAAACAGAAAAACTAAGGGAATATTATAAAAGGAAAAATTCTAATGAAATATAAATAAATATAATTATGTCTTGTCGTCAGATTCAACAAGTTGATTTAAAAGTTCTAATCAATTTTTCCTCCCAGTATCTTCTTGTAAGAACGCTTTGCATACTCGTTGATACAGGAAGTAAACGGTGTCGGACGCCTTATGAAGATTAATATCATCCACTCACGTAGATCAGGTTCTCGTAGAAACGCTTTCGCAGATTGTCGATGAACGCCTCCTCGCTCTGGAAGTCCTCGAGGAGAACGAAATCCTGGACACCGACCCGGTCACGCTCGTGTAGACCACGTTCCATGTTCTTGCGTACTTCGTGGCCAGACCTGAACACGTCCGGTGCTTTACCGGAACCGCTCACACCGCCTCCACTGTCGGATACCGTGCTCGCCTCACTGTAACAGAAGAAGAAAACCTTTACTAACAGCTTTTTCTCTTTAGATGGAGTTTTCCGAGCGACTGAAATTTTACATAAATTTATAGGTAGATGGAGATGAAGCAATTTTAATAAGATAAACTGCACATACTATTATTCAATTATAATCTAGCATTCCTTCATGAGTCTGTTATAAGGAAGTCCTATATTATTAACGTACATATAGATTTGTAAGTGAGGATGTCTTAAACAAACGAAATATAATAAATCATAACGACGTATTATAATGCGCAGCGTGTTTGGGGTTTCCTAGAATTTTTGAGTTCCGGATTGGGGTCAGTGATAAAAATACGAAGACCGATTGACCAATAGTCGATCGTTGAGATGTTCGACAGGGTGTTTAAAGCCGACCAAATCCTATTCAGGATTAGGAATTAATTATAGGAATTAGGAATTAAGCATAAAGTTTTCTGCATTACGAATCTAGATTACACATTCTATATTAGAAATATGCATTATCTATACATGTACAATAATAACAAATAGGTAAAATTAGTCGTGACTGATACATAGGAATACGTAAGCCCTCGTTATATGATACTAAACGCGAGAAAGTGCAGATCGTGCGTATTGTTCGACCACCGGAAACGAAATCAACACCTTTAACTTCGACGGCGCTTCACGCGATTGGTGTCGATTTTCCGCTGTGCGGTTGCGTTCGACCGTCGACGCGGATCCGTGATTGAAAAATCGGGAAATATAGACGACCGATAGTTTTTCTTTTATCGAAATCGTACAACTCCTGTTGCTCTCAACATTTTCTCAAATCAGATTCCGAAACTGAAGTAGTACAGATTTTTTAAAGGGAAATGTGTTTTTAAGAGATACTTGGAATCAGATTAGATGTACGCATAACGCGTGTTGCTTTATTATTCACCGATTGATATACGGAGATAGACGTTAGTAGAATTGCGGATGATAAACTATCTGATTAGATACCGAAGTAGTGTTTAAAAACGGATTGGAGATCGATTAAGTGTTATTACGTTCGTACTTTGCTGTGTACGTTATTTTGGAAAATTCCTTACTTCGAAACAAAAGAAACTAGTAAACAGGCTTTAAAATCTCTCACGAACTAAATAATCGTTTTTATTCTTGCTTTATGTACCAAATATCACAGAGTTTTCGAACAGAAAATCAAATGCAAGAGTTTAACGTTTCTGCACATCACTACCGAAGTTCACTCAACAGACTAAAAAGGGTAGGCTACACACACTGTCAGGTACGACTGTTATATCGAATCGGGTCTGGAGGAAATACCCTTGCCCCACCCTTTCGTCTCAGGGTTAAATCAAACTTGCTCCTTCTTGTATAGATACAAAGAGGGGTAGCTTCTACGAACTCACCTCACTTTCTTTCTGCTTGTCACGAAGTTCTTCGTAACCATATTGTGATTTCACATTTTATTAAGAAAAGTTTTTCATCCGAATATTTATATTTTTAATAAATATTTCTTTGGGGAATAACAGATCTATTTTGATGAACTTACCCCATCTCTCACCGACGTTCTCACGCTTTGCTAAATACACAGAATAAAATAAACGAAATTAAGGGATCGGTAGTTATATGTTCTCGCGTGCGTCACAGACTCGCTACTCTGGCAAATGATGCTCGTTCTCGTTGAATGTACCGTTTAGATCACGCGATAAGATACACGGTAATACGTGGAAAGTTGTTCTCGATTTCGCTCGATAATAATCTGCCAATCGATCGTCAATGACATTATTCATTTCATTTTCAATCAGCAACTCTTATTGATCGTCTTCATCAAGGAAAATATACTTTGATTCTCAAATCTTAATTCAATCAATATAATTATATGTACAGATTTTTAATAGCATTCATGTTTCTAAAAATATGTACAACGGTACAAGATGGTTGAATAATCAGTGATAAAAAGCGACGCGGACATATCGTTGTCAATCCAATTGTAGACAATCGCCTCGAGTAGATTGAATGTTTGCGCGAGCATTCTTTCTCAGGTGTATCTCCTGGCTAAACGGGGCGTTACGCAACCCGTGCTCCGATTTCTAGCACAATTAACCCTTCGAGCCAATTAAAGCCCGACGCCGAAGGAAATACATAATTGGCCCGAATTCTACGGCATGCTTTCATGCTAATTTTATCGCAAAGTTTTTCGTTTCGTCTACTTTTTAAAAACAGCGATTTCGTCAATGTCGTAACGAAAGTATAAACTAGGCAGCAACATTAAATAATCTGGAAGATTGACATAGCAGGATCGGTAAGAAGTATCACACACAATAATGTCTTTAATATTTTATCGAAACATACAATTTGTGAACTGTCATGTTAAATAGATGCATCCGTGCCAAATTCTAATTTGTATAAACTATTTTAAACGCTCCTTATTAGTTCGTGTGTATAGGCAGTAAGTGTGTGCGAAAGTGTGTGTGTGTCGCAGTAAGCGATTTAACGTATGTATAATAATAGAGGAAGCAGTTGATAGGGATTCGAAAGAAGTTTCAAGGCTGAATATACGTGACCCGCTCGAAAACTGCACTGGTTAATCAGCGGACTCGTTGTCATTCTGTCAACATAAACCGCAAATCGCGGTCATTGCCATTCTAGTCACTCCTCGGATTCTTTCCTCAAACTTTTTGACGAACAGATATTAAAAAATCAATGAGTCAATACAAGTATGCGTGCAATTGGTAAAAAGAAAAAAATCGTTTCGCGCGACATCGTATTGTTTAGTTATAAAAGCATATCTATTCCCTTATCAACGTAACATCAGTTGTTATGGAAATTCTTCATACCAGATTAAAAGTAAGAGATAGGCGCGATTCCTTTTCCAATTATTTCACTCGTTTCCGATTTGAGCATTGCAGGTACTTGTTCACATTTTAAAAACGTGACCTCGATTTTTCAAATGTGTTTCTACTGATCGTTTCTTATCAAGCTTGGAATTGCTAATTACACATTAATGCATTATCGGTTTTAGTATATTCTACTTTCAGCAACGTATTGTGAAACTTATTTAAACAATTATCGATTTAGTACTAATATTGATACAGTACTGATGTGATTTACAAATAAAACTTTGCCAATAGTTAACTTTTTTATTTTAAAACCTTTTTAAATCATCGTCGTGATTCATTTGGAGTCGAAATCATACAACAGAATTCTAATTTACAAATGAATTTTGTTTACTCCTTCATCTTTCTTAAGATCTTTTATTGGAACGATCGAGATCGTCTCATTTAATTGATAACGAACGTCACTAGTGATTGCCGAAGATCAACAAGAGTCAGCAGTTGCCAGAGTAAATTATTTTCTTCGTCGGTCACTTATTTTCTTTTTTAATCGTACTATTTGCACACCGATTTCACCGCACGTCGTTCACCTGGAAGATCGAGACGCACCGGAGGCTCACTACGTCCGCTTCTAAGGAACGACTTCAAATACTGTGTCCACCTTCGCTACGGTTTATCACCGACCATACGCAACTTCTCCTACCACCGCTCCTTCATCCATCACTGATACATGAATGGATTCAGGTAAAGTACAACGAAAAATAGATCGTCCAAATCTGTTTCATGCCTTTTGTTTATTTGCTACTTGTAAAATAACTTCGCACTCAATAAGTACATCGACGTTTCCTGTATGCCATTCGTTGATTCCACTTCTAAATCTTTTTATTTAATGTTTATTCGTCTTGTGAAATTAAAAGAAATGTAAATGTATTCTGTATTAAAAATAAAGAAAAGTCGAATTGAAATTGGAATTCTATCAAGGAAGTTACACGAGTGTAATCTAATCTAATCTAATCTATACGGATTTTTCACTCGAGTACAATTGCTAAACGTAACGTGCTAATCGTGGAACATATATTTTATCTTTCAGTTCGTTATCGTTATATATGTATTTGTACTTTTGTTATTTGTCAGTGTCTTAGTCCGAATTTAATTTAGCGCCAACAAATTTTTTTTTAGAGTCATCAGTAACAACGATTAATGTCTTGGATAAGCGATATTAAGTAGTAATTGTATAGATGATGTCATGATACTAAATGGAATCTATAGTTTCTTAAGAAAATATAATTTCTTTAAATGTGTAAGTTACAGTGGCAGTAGGAGATACGCGCTTACACGTGTAAAAGAAATGCAATCTTATACATTTGCTAGTTCCCGATTATGAAAGTGTACAAACTAATAATTCTTTACATGTAGAATTTACCTCGACTTCATAGTTCTTATTGACAGCCCGTAAGATCGTAAGAATTGATCCTGATGAGAAATAATGGACATTCAAATGCAATCGCGACGAACATCACACAAATACTGGACAAGCTCAACGAGAAAATACAGATGCGAGGAGCTTCTGGTAAACGCGTTCCGTGACCTCGTTCTTATCGATACGGGGAGTCAATCGATGACCGCTCTTTCCGGCGGTAGCATGCAAATTACGATTCTTTCCTTCGCGTAAACAAACTCTCGTTCCAATTGAAAATCAATTCTCAGTACAATCGGCTAGCAAACGAAAACATTCAGCTTTATAATGTTCGGAGAAACGAGTATTATTTTAGGCGTAGATTACCGATATAGTAGCAGATTATGCAAACGAGAATGTGTTGCTACGTCAATTTCAATTATCAGTCCCTTGTAACGTTAATTTGAAAGATGAAATCTAAATAGATATTTTCTTCACTTTTAAAAAATAGTCATGTGCATTCACAATGTTTATTTTCGTATATTACAGGTACTTATTATAACTTTTGCACTCCCAACATATGCATACAACTGCATTTCTTATGTGCATCCTATCAGTATCATCCGTGAAGCGACACTTGCACACGTGTACTATATGTAATTAAATCATTGTGTTACTGAACATTTTATATAATTAATCTCCTGTGCTGGGTCAACGGACTCTCTTATAAT
This sequence comes from Ceratina australensis, assembly GCA_004307685.1. Classification (NCBI taxonomy): domain Eukaryota; kingdom Metazoa; phylum Arthropoda; class Insecta; order Hymenoptera; family Apidae; genus Ceratina; species Ceratina australensis. The sequence continues at coordinate 1,059,087 of SHCU01000006.1, forward strand.
AACTCTATAAATCTCAGACAGCTTCTGAGAATCGGAAGTTGTAACGCTGTCGCTTCCACTTCTGACGCAAATTACGTACGAGGGAACGTCTGCAGCTTTTCATTCGCTATTTTTGTATTATTGAAATAGGAAGGTGAAACATTTGTTATCCTCTTGTCAGAAAGACATTTGATTTTTTTGTCGGGTCGAATCAAGTGTTTCGCAATCTGAGTACTTACTGACGGAGCGAAATGAAACCCGCAGGTGTGAACGCATCATATTTTCATGGAAGTGTTTGCACAACAACAGCGAATTGATTCCGATTGTCATTTCATCAGTGGAATCACATGGTTTTAACCTTTTACTCGCATGTCATGCTGCAGATGTAAATTTGACTACAAAATAAATCGAGTGCAAAGGGTTATCTTTAAGGTACGAGTACAACGAGTTTGCAATAGATCGATTAAGTAAATGAATTAATCAATTTTTATTACAAATTTTTATTGAAAAAAATGAAAGTGGATACTCTAGGTTGCCATTGATCAAGATTTCTTCTCCACGAAAAAGGAATCAACCTGACAATGAGTCACTGTCTTGGTCGTGACCTTTCGCTCGATGACTAATTTCTCGGTTGATCTTACGCTAAATCATCGGGAGATATCGGACCCCTCGGGGTAACAAACAACTGATGCTTTTGCTAGTTCTCGGTTATGTTACTTCGCGTTGCGAAGGCGGTTCTCATTGTTGTGCCTAGTCATGCACGATACTGTCATGATTGTCAAGCGAGTGAACGTGAACCACCTTTAGCCACATATCATATTCCACGCATCTCTGACTCGCATTGAAGTTACCACATTTTCAAATCTAGTCGAAATCGTTCTAGCCTTCGAGAGCTATTCTTTATATACTTAAATACACAACTTACTAGATATAGGTGCCCATGCATTAAAGAAAAAGAGAAATTATTTAAATGTAGCTAATAACAAAAGTATTCTAATTTATATTTGTAAAAATATGGTTTTATAATTATTTTCGAGGAACCTGTAAGACTCTGCAAGAAAATGAATTAAGATTCATAGCGACAATTTTATAAAAATCAAACTGATGCGTCATCTAAGAGTGACGTGGAAATTGAAAGCAAAAGCTGAAAGTAAAGGCAATCTTGCTTGGATTGGTCACAGCTTCTACTTGTGCGCGTTACAACGTGAAGTAATTTATTACTGTGTTTTTCATGGCAAGGAAACGGGGTCGCGTTCGTTCACCGTTTCGAACCGCGTCATCTACCGATGAGTCAAAGGAAAAAAGGGTCCTCGAGATCTCCCCCAGCGATTCTCGATTCGTTGTGGAAAAATTGCACGCCGAGAGATCGACTACTGCGTTCTGATCTGTCTAAAGATATTTAAAAACCGCGCAAACAACTCATTTCACTTTCGTTCCGTGTAGTTACAATGCTACCAAGCTAGTAACATGAATATTAACTAAAGAAAGTTGTGTAAAAGTAAAGTATCTTCGAAAATCATCCAATTCTGTAAATATTAAAAGATTGAACATTAAGTAGCCGTAATTTGCAAGAAAAGAGGGGTTCCATAAGAAGAAGAAGAAAAGGGCAAGTAAATTCCTGGACTGGCCTCAGTCGGCTTATTCTTGAACGATAGTTAGAAGCTGCGGGGTCACGCGTAGACCTGCACAACGGCGGAAAAAGATTGCGCGCGCTGATGGGTATAATAAAGAAATTACCCATTTCCGGAAACCGGTTGGCCTTTTGCCGCTTGCCCGTTTTGGTCTGGGTAGAGAAGACGGGTTTTCACCGATTCTTTTTCCCTTCTCCGCTTCTCCGGAAATTCCATTTAACCCGTATCTTATATTAATAGTTTATATCTTATCGTTTAAATACAGATTAAAAGTTATTCTTAAAAGTACAAGCTTGTCTAACATTGTTTTGTATTCGGAATGGCGCGTGGCACGTTTTCGATCGTGCCCATGCGAACTTCCGCTCGTGTCCATTAGCGTATCTACGGTGAATGCAAACGGTGTTCGCTTTATCTCGCGATAAAAGGAAGGCACGAGTCCCGCATCGTGCTCGACGCGCGACACTTCCTTCCTCTCCTCCTGTGGTACTGTTAACCATAATACTATACCGCAGGCAATTGTACTTTAATAAGTCTTAAATTTATGCATGCTCTTAAGTGCCATACCCATAATTGCACTGATATTAAATAAACGATGTTTGGCGAAGAGTCACGAAGGAGAGGGGCATAGGATAATTTTTCCCCTTTCCAGGATGAAATTATTTATAACTTTCACGCTCGGTAAACAATTATCGTCAAAAAGTAAAATTTGCTCGAGTAAGTCGGAGTATGTCGCATCAGAGAATTTAACTAGATCTTCTGCCTAGCTATATTTTTTCTGGCAACGAAGAATGTCGAGATGTAAGTTCAAGTTTAAACTGATTGTGAGCCTAAATGAAGGCCTGTGTAAAATGAAATACGTTCAAGGAAACTGAGAACGTGTTTGAGACTCATTTACAAAGGTTGAATATGCACACAGTATGCTGAGTTACTTAACGTGGCTGTGACTAACAAGTAAGGACCTTTTTTTTAACACTCACAAAAGAAGTCAACGACTTGGGTTACAAGGTACAAAGACGACCACGCGTTACACGATACACACTTTGCTCTCATTAAGAGTATTAACTTCACCTTATATTCATCAAACACAAGGGAACGAACGTGTCTTCGTTGCTTATAATTCAATCCAACAAGAATCTCTTTGGTAGTTGTCTTCTAAATAAGAGTTACAAAGTTAAACAAAGAGAACCCAGTTTCTCTTCGATGCAGCAGAGAAATTTCATCTTTGATCGAAGCTACATGTGAACCTAATTAAACCAGAACTCCCAGCTCTTGCCTTGCGACCTCCACTGATGTTCAACTTTCTGCTATAGTGCATCAGGAATCATCGACTCTAAACCCTTGCCGATGAGTCAACTTCGTTCCATTTTCATTCACTACACATGAATTGGATGACGGAACATTTGAACGATAAAGTATTACTTAGATTTCATACAGTAATCTTTATAACAATTGTTGATTATATTTATACATTTTTTTATTACATTATACATAACATATGCGTAAGATAGGATAAATGATACAATTACTGACATAAGATTTCATCTTTAATAAATACTTTCCATTGTACTAACATGGCAGGTGTCCTGATGCTTATGGTCAGTAGTGTACATCAGACAGATCGAATTCAAAAATAGTTTGCTTATTTTCGGCGCAGTACCGGTCCTGTACATTTTTTTCTTCTCGTTTTCTTTTCATCGTGTTCGCTGGCCGTCAACTGCAAGCGTCATGCAGCCGCGGTTAAGTTTATTATTACACATGGTATTTCTCACGTCCCCTGGACATCATACTCGCGGCATCTCCTTCTCTTCCACTGTCGTCGCGTCCTCGGTCCTCCGCGAGGCGCGATTAAAGGTCCGCGAGAGGCTTCGGAACCCTGAACTTCGGGGTCCGATGCCGACTGACTCAAGGTCGGCCTGAATCAGAACCGGCCAACCGGTTTTTCGGAGAAGATTCGGAGAAGAAACGTAAGATTATGCCTCCACAGGCTGCGCCCCAAGGATATCCGCCCGTAAAGATTATTCACAATTTTCACTTTCTTTATCGCTCAATCCTAATAATATACAATTAAAAACCAAACTCAGAAAAGATTAATACAATGTTTTTAATTTAATTTATTAATGAAAGGAAATTACATTTAAACTTTATTTTACTATTCATAATGCTTTCCTTCAAACTCTTCAACTATCATCCTGCACCCATAAAGCATTAACAGTGATATATGGAAATATAAAATAAGAGAAATCACAATATAACATACATTAAATATTGTTAACATGATAGACTGTTTATTTCACTGCGTAACAGTCACAACAGTTTACGATTATTATTCTACTCGATAAGTAGATTTCAGTTCATATGTATGTGTATATTCATATGTAGCATCATGCTGTAATGCTTTAGATAAGAAATTATTTCACCTCATAGTAAACGAGGTCGCGCGATTGCTTGTGTCTCAAACATAACTTTTACTCGGCGATAATACAATACTGCGCGGCTTACAGTCGACAGACGATAGGTAAGCTACAATTTTTACATTTACCGGGAAATACACGCATATTCCATCCAAATTATTTCAAATTCCATTTCCATCGTTCTAAATCGAGAAACAATAGTAACACGGGTGCACTTATGTTACAAAGCATTCGCCTTAGTTTATGGGTCACTAGAGAAAAAAAAGGCTACTTTATGAGCCGGCTAGTTGAGTTCACATAAAATAAGTGAACCGAATTAAATAACAGAAAGTCAACCGGAAATGCAGGATGTTTCTCGTTTATATTAACATTATTTTATAGACTAATCTTATCGTTGAAAAAAACCGCTTTTTGCTATCAATTAGTTGAAGAAAATAATTAAGAAAATCCTTGAGCGTATCGTGTACCACTGACGTCACCGGCGCTTAACGACACGGTTCGCGGAACTGGTTACGTTCTAGTCGGAAAGGGTAGCAGATATAGATAACGATGAGTGGTTTGAAAAAGTGTAAAACGGTCGGTTACACCGGTTACGCGAGCGATAAAAATCGTTTTAAGGTACCCGGGTTGTGTAATTTTGCTATCGTGTACGGTTACCGAAACCGGGTACGTACGCTCGTCAACCGTTAAATGTTAGCCTGTCCAGAAAGTTCGCAACTGCTCCTACGAAAATCACCGAGCCGAATGATACATGAAATTTATACCATTATATTTTCTAGAAGAATCCTCAATTAAGCCATTCTGTTTCTTAACCAATTATATAAAGATTTGCGATTTCGATTATGAATATTTTATATTATATACAAAATGATTAGTAGGCAAGATTGTTTCTTCAGTGCTAAATCCTTTACTTACACGGTGATATTTGTTATTTGTCTTGAATTAGTTTGTGAGAGACTTTTATAAAAAATTTTCTTCAAAAGACTGGACGTATTAAACGTGACATTGTGAACAGAAATTGTCCATCAGCACCACGGAATCATTATTTTAGCACATTCCAATATTGCGTTCAGCTGACTCAGAAGCGATTCGATACTTTTCCTATAAGTCTACAGGGATAGTTTAGAATCTCGTCACGAATGAATCCGAGACACCTGCATAATTTATTTTCTTCAACCTATAATCACTAATCCTTTCGCCATAGATAGACACGAAAATCTTATAAATTTTTAGATCTCTAAACTGGTTATTAAATCTTGTATCATTGGTAGACCATGGATTTATAGAGAAATGTAGAAAACGTGAAGAATAAAAATTTTAATCTGTATTTAATTCTTTTTTAATATCACAGAATATTCTTTCTGTAAAAAAGACCTGAAGCCAGTACAGTAAATCATCAATCGTCACAGCTAGTCAGGCCACGAGGCCAGCGAAGGATTTCACCTTGCCAGGTGGAGGATGAAGAAGACAATAAAGCCAAGGCTTTACCCTTCACGGTTACTTGTATACACATGTTTCGAGGTCAACAATCTTTGTCTAAACGGCGACCTATAATCTCTGTAGACCCTTAAACGAAGCTGAAAAACATGGTTTCATGGACAGGTTCAACGTTACAGGAGGATGAACCGGCGGCAGAACAATGCGTCGTCTTTTTCTACCATTCCGACTTCCTAGAAAGATAGTTCCCTGACACGTTCGTAGAATTCATTGTAATATCTTGAGATCTTCTACGAATGCGAAATTTTCAAGAGAAATAAAAATGCAGGAATCAGATTTTATATGAATACACGCCCGTACAGAGTCAGTAACAATTGTTATCAGAAGTGATTATTAATATTATGTATTTAATAATAAATTTTTTATGTGCTATCCTCATGTGCACATTGGTCGATAATTCAGGCGATAGATAAGGCAGCAGGTAAAAAGAAAATATGTGTACTTAATCACCGGTTTTGAAACAATTTTCTCTGAACACTTAAATACGAATGCAAATAAGTGAAATAGCTTCTTGGAAGAGGAAGAGTTAAAAAATAAAAAATAAATTATTTTTGAAAAACTGTTTGTTAATGCGTTTGTCTTCTTTACACCACTCGGACGATAACCGGGACAACTGTGAAACCAGATTCGACCGAATGATATCTTTATACATAAGAGGAGTTGAACGTGCGCCGATTGCAGACGACGATTCAACGGGAGCCTTAATAAATTCGCTTGACCCTTTTACCGAACTTCCACTTGCACATGGACAATTATAGTTCGCTACAAATTCAGTTCTAAATATATACCGATATTTAAACGCCCCAGCTTCGAAAACATTGAACAAGACACGCTCTGCTGCGATCCATTTCGAGTATCATTGTAAACAATTATAGTAACAATTCCTCTTGCACCGTAATGTTCATGAAAGTGATTTTGATATTTTTATTGATTCATGCTGTATATCAAAAGATATTTTTAAATGTTACTGTATTACAATCAAATGATTCTGATCATGACACTGCATGCAACATAAAAATTAAATTAAAATACGCATCACCTCGAACAATACACGATGCTAGAGTATTCTCTGTTACTATAGATGTCAATGACACTCATAGTTCGCGAGCAGTGCAGAAAAACTAAACGTTATAACTGATCTTTATATATGTTAATTTTCTTTAATTCAAAATGAAATAAAAAGCGATAACTGTACTTTATACGAGATATCGTGTTCTAAGCAAAGAACGGATTTTCATCTATTCGAAATTACGTGACAATCGAAAAGCAATGTATAATAACTAATAATTTTATGTTTCGTGTGTGAAATTACACAAACAAACAGTGCATGTTAATAAAAGCACGTGAAATATTAACAGTATGTATAATGTATGATGAAAGTGATGGATTTCATTTTATACCTAAATATCTGCAGCGTGGTAATGGGTGACGTTAAAAAAACTTACGTTCCAGCTGATCAAGCTGTCACAACATAAGGTCGTGGGATATTCACTCATGAAACTCACATCGCACGGTATCAAACGAACTCGGACCGAACAAAGATGTCTCCTCTCGAGACCGACGATCACCACGCGGTTTCAATGTATTCAAACCGATTCCGTGATACGACTTTTACTTTTGTTTATCGGCGAACGCGATTCGAATGCCACCCGTGACACGCCGCTAGGCTATCCTCCCAGTGCACCTGGATGACACCTGGAAAACTCGTTCCGGCGATGAGACCCGCTACTACAGGGTTTCTTTTGTACAAGCCCGGGAAACGTTATGTGTGGTGTGTGCACACGGTACGGTGTAACACACGAAACTGCCGGCTTGAAGGAACTCTCTGTGCCGTAGCCGAAGAAAGAAGGTAGCGGAGGAACGGAGCTAGCCGTCTGAAAGAACAAGGGAGACGGAGGAT
>SHCU01000006.1:1067241-1086127 GCA_004307685.1 Ceratina australensis
CACGCCGCTAGGCTATCCTCCCAGTGCACCTGGATGACACCTGGAAAACTCGTTCCGGCGATGAGACCCGCTACTACAGGGTTTCTTTTGTACAAGCCCGGGAAACGTTATGTGTGGTGTGTGCACACGGTACGGTGTAACACACGAAACTGCCGGCTTGAAGGAACTCTCTGTGCCGTAGCCGAAGAAAGAAGGTAGCGGAGGAACGGAGCTAGCCGTCTGAAAGAACAAGGGAGACGGAGGATCGGTCCGTTCCCTCTATATACTCGTGGTAGTGCGTGCATGCGTGCGTACGCGAGTATTGGTACCTGCACGGTTGATGCAAGCGCATGGGAGAATACGTTTTCTTGGGGAAATGAAAGAAAGGAAGAGAAGCCCGCTTTTAAGTAAATGTATTATTTTATTCATGCTATCCTGTTTCAAATTGTAGCATACGGATCAACAAGGCAAACAACAATATATATATGAAATAATTGTTCTTCCATTCTATTAAAAAATTACTTTGCAATTGTCGACATTTTTCGCATTAATACAAAAAATAAGATATTTTATCAGTAAACATTCTATGTATATTAAATTCTGCTGAATAAGTAAACTCAAGATCGGCGCGACAGAGAGCTTATTAAAGAATTAAGAAATTGACAAGATAATCTGATTTAGTCAACATTGTCACTAATTATAAGACAATTATAGAAAGAATAAATGAGGTAAAACATTTTAGACTTAAGAGACCCCCGCCAGCATGACCTTCGCTCGATTTTATAGTACTTCGAGTCCAAATTAACTTTTCCCCTTAAGAAATCTACATAGGATGCAGTTGTCTTTGTCCCCATTAACCTTCCTCTATCTTCTCATTTTTTACTCCTCCTTCTATCTTCTCCTCTCTTGAAAACATGCAACAAGTGATTCTGATGATCTCGACTTTTTTTTAAGCGATTTGAATGTCGCTTGCGCAATGGACTTTGTAGAAATTACCTGGTAGCTAAGAGTGTACACAGTTGGTATAATAGAAATGTAGTACACGAAGGAAGTGTTTCACGGAGTAATCTGGATGAATGGAAAGGCGCGCGCATTTCCTTTCGTCGCGAATAAAACGTTGCTCCCTAACGACCTGAGCGCGCTTCCTGCATAATCGAGTGCACTCAACTTTGTTACTTCCTCCTTGCGAATTCGTTGAACTCGGCAATGAACGAATCCCACTCGAATTGGAGCAGATATTACAAGAAAATAAAATGAAACCGATGTTGCAGTTTTTGGTCATTAGTCCCGAAGCCAGACTCGGGTATTTGCACAGCTGTCGCTTAATTACAGTTAAACGGGATCAAGCATCGGCGAGTAAGGTGTACGACTGCCACCCCTGCTTGACAATTCTGGCTGCGGTAATCGGCTGGAAAAGTGCAACTTTACAGAGATGAAGCCAGAATGTGCGGTCACCATAATTTACTTATAGCCTTTCGCGTGATTCCGCACCCTTGCGCGCGAAACAGACCACACGGTATTATCCTTTGCTACTACCAAAAGATTATGGAACATTACATTCCTATAAATTCAAAAATAAAGAAATATAAAAAATGAAGTGTGTACACTATAGATTTTATGATAAAATTTTTGTGAAATTAAAACCTGTTATCTATTTTTTTATTTATTTTATTTTTTGCAAGTGACGTCTATTTTATTTTTAATTTTATATTCCTATATATCATATATATTTTTTATAGTTCGTGCATAGAGTGCTATTAGGAATATTGATTAGTGCAATTAATCGAATTCTCGTTGCATCACAAATATATTTTCAAACAATTATTATTTATTTATGAAAAGTATGCTCGATAAACCGGTATTAAGGCTGCACGCGTGCAGGCATCGTCTGCGTTCGGCTTAATGTCAGCCAACCAGGTTGGCACGAAATACGATAAATGCCACTTTCGCCTTGGAACAACCTATCCTCTCGGGTATCCCTACTTTGCAATGATAATTCACACGGCCGAATAATAAATCCTGCGATCTTCTACTGTTGATTCACCTAACCAGATTCTTTCACCATCACACATAATTATCTTGATTTAAAATAGAACTAAATTTATAAGTGTAGATACGTCGAACGAAGAATGTATGATTAAAAAAAATGAGAGATCAGTGATAATGTTTAACCTTTCAATCCTGTAATCTTGATTCTTTTAAATATACTCTATTTTATCTTAGAGTAAATTGTCACGTGATAAATCAAATTTAATGAAAAACGTGTTTAAAAAAAAAATTGATTGAAAAGTGGGAAATGGACGCGAACCTGTTGATAGCTTATATTAACCTAGCAACCCGTATTCCTGCTTTCTTGAATCAGTTAGCAACTCTGGCAAGGCAAAAATCAGCTTCCGAGATAAATCAGCTTTCCATCATTAATCTCGTGACAAGCTCCGCCAAGCGGAATCCCGTAATGAGAAGAAATAACTCAATAGATATCCGCGTTTCTCTGAAGTTATATGTGTACACGCGTATGTCGGATCGACGGATTGTATTTCGGGAAAGAATTTGAACCAGACCTTGTAGCCTCTTCAAAATTGGAAAGTATTACACTTGGTGACTCATACTCACTTACAGACTGCCCCGAGGGTACGAATGCAAAGAACAAGCCGATTATCGTTCCACGTGGGTTCCATCTGGTCTTACGATGAGTACCGCTATAACATTGTAGCCGTTAGTCAAAACGCGACTTATTGACATAGTTATTAACGACATCGAATTTTTATACAAAACTATTTAATATGATATACATTCTTATAAATTTCTGCATATTTAATTTTTATGTAAACACATCCTAGTTATTAGTCGCGTAAGAAAAACGAAATTAATTCTATATTTTCTATATTTATTTTTATGCATTTTATGGTTAGTGCCCAAGCTGCTAACGTGAAAAGGGTTTCAGGGTTTCAAGAGGCGAGATGAAAAAGCTCGCGAATCAAGGATGAAGCCGAGGCAAAAATACCAACAGTGAAACGAAGGGGGCTGCGTGAAATTTTTCCCCGGTCAGTCCTCAACGGAAAACGAGCCACGATAATGTTTACAGCGTGGCCCCGACGCGATGCGACTCCCGCGTGCGTATTTATAGTTGCTCATTTCAACGCAGAGATCTTCCCGTAATTCTCCCGTCGAACGATCCTCCTTTTGCTTCTTTCCTGCTTTCGTGCTCTTATAATTAACGAAGAACTCTAATGTTTTTCTTAAGAATTTATCGAGAGAGAATATTATACATGTATGAAAGATTAAAAAATATTTTTGCATTATATAAACTGAATTGGATACTATCGCGCCTGGAAAATAAAAACGATTCCGGATTTCATTTTTTATATCTATGAGTCAGCCTAATTATTTTACAAAATAAAAATAGTTATTTAAAAATGAACAATGGACTATGTCGGCATCGTTAAGGTCGTAAAATCAGTGGAATGTACTTCATATTTCATGGTCCTTTCGTATCTGCCAAGGCCTCCGGTAAATATGAATTTTTCAATAATCGAACTTACCAAATAATTGAACGTTCTATGTCGTTTTGAAGTTCGAGCGGTCCGTCATCGTTCGACGTATACACATTCTATTTCCATACATGCGACATCGAGGTTCATATCGGATTGAATTGTCTGCGTTCAATGATCATCGACGAAATGGTCTGTCAAGTTCAATGTGACGTAACGCGGTGAGCCCACGTGGGCGATGACCGTAAAGGACGGTGGATGCAGATAGATTAGAACATTCGGGTTTCGATCGACCCCCGTGGAACCCGACTATAGGAAAAACCACCGCCGAGCGAAACCATCCCCTTGTCATGTGTCAGTAGCGTGCCGTCTGTTGATGCTACTGCACGAGTTTCCGTTTATCCATGTCGATTGGTACGCGTTCGCCCAAAGTGAAAACGGGATAATTTAAAGTAGCGTTGTGGGGATTTCGACCGGCGGGGTAACTTTGTACGGCCTGTGCAATTTTCGAATGTAAGTAAACTTAGAAAGCATATTAACAAGTGTTTTATCACCATTCGATCTGAACGCTTTTGGAATTTTCTTTTTGGATTTCAAAAATTTCTACTTTCGGCTATCCAAGCATGATGCGACTCGCGTTAGCCTGATTAAAACTAATATGTAGTTTTTTCTTCTTCAAATTGTGTCGAGTTTTATTTTGATAATTGGTATACTAGATTATTAGCTAGGAGAAGTTTCTTTAATATCGCGCGAACTTCTTACTTTATGATTTTTTCTTGACTTTCACTTAAATCATCACTTATTTACATTAATTAAAGGTGTACAATGGAAGGTGTAAAACGAAAGATGTTGAAGCAAATCCGACCGAAATTTTTCTAGCTCGAAATCGATTACACTTTCATTTAGGTACACCTATCTTAGAATCAATTTCATCTGGCAGCAAAAATATTACTGTATCGCGGTCTGCCACTTAACGATGACAAACGGTTGATTTTCTACGGTAATCGCAATTAGTAGCGAAAGTTTTGCTCGGATTGTGGCAGCACGTACTCGTTATACGTATTAATTATCATCTTGTAGGTAAACGAACGTGCTAGGATAATTAACCAGTCCATCGTTGAATAAATTGACGGCGTTCGTCAAAAAGCTTTCGCTATTGTGAATACCGGGAAATAAAGCATTTCACTTCGTGATCCGGTCTCGAATCGGACCGGATTGTACGACTACTCGTGGGAATGACACCGATCGCACGATTACAAACTCCCATTCACATCTTCCAATTTCTCTTTCACCAAATCGATCTCATCGATCACTGTACTATTACGTTGGAAATCATTCCAATAATTTTATGAATTTCACATATTTCTGAAAGAAATTAAAATATGAGCATTGGATAGAATGAAATACGTAGATTATTGAAAATTAATAATGAGTGGGTATTGCGAGGACTGAGGGATAAAAGACAACCGTAAATAGATTTGTTCAATTGTTTGCATAAAATACCGTGTTTTATTGTTTACGAGAATTATTGAAACAACAAATGATATAATTAATTGTTTAAGGTTGACGAATGGTGCTTATGAAAAATTCGTCGCCTTCCCGAGGCGAGAAAGAAAATGGGAAGAAGGATAAGGGAAAGGGTCGATCCCGCGGCAACAGCCCGGCAGACAACACGACTTCCAGGGGAAGTAGTCCAGGGAAGAGCAGTTCTAGTATCAAGGTTATCAACAAAGACAGTTTGTTGCAGTCTCGTGGAAGCGAGTAAGTCTGATATTATCTGATGAAATGAAAATTCGTTCCGTTTCACGGCATGGCATTTTAAAATTGCCATTAGTTGAAAATAATTTCTCATATATAGAGAAATTTCTATTTCAGCAGACTTTAATTGATTGTCTCATGAATGGTTTATCATCTTCAATGCATATTAAGATTCGATCATTTCAAATTAACTAAGTGCTCCGTCCCCTCACATGTAAAGATTCCTGCTTTTTTCCAATAATCACAATTATGGTAAACATACAACAATTGAGGTAGAAACTTATGTTAAAAATTAATTTCTATTAATACAATTTATTGACTTGCATCATTTTTTAAATAACAAGCACGATTAATAAAAACGTTTATCTCATGTAGATTTGTAATAGAACAGAAAATGCGTGCTATCATGAAAGATAGGAACTGAATTTGTATAGTTTTAACATAACATAACTCGACCATTTTCTTGGCTCCCATCAGCAATTTGCATAAGGGAACATTGTAAGCAAACGTTTACGTAGAAATTATCGATTATCTGCTGGAAAATAAAACGTACCGGACGGTCGATGCTGCAAGCTATTAACTACAGTTTCCTTTACACTTTTCTGCAAGCGCTACGTTCCTATACATCACTATTACTCAACAATGACGTATTTCTATCGACCAATTTATGAATATTTCATAGAATGCACATAACTATATTTTTCGTCCCTCCATTAGGCAAATATACGTTTTATCAAGGGTACAATACAATAATAAGGGTTGTGAAAATTGCTAAGATACAATACAATAATAAGAGTTATGAAAGTCGCTAAAACGTGTTTAATCTTCAAGCTCAACGACAATATAAAACTCTTAAGTTTCCATTTACGAGTATTAAAAGAGCAATAAAGATAATTAAGGAAAAAAACATGAACACAATTTTGGACAATAATAAAAAAGCATGAGTCACTTTTGCTGCAATCTATTATAAAGGAAAAGCTGGTCGTAGTATTGACTGATGGAAAACTACAGGGAAAAAAAATGTCGCGTCAATCTTGATAACGTTAGTCATGGAGAAATCCAATACAAAATTACTGACTTTTGGAATAGCATAGAAGTAATTACAAAAAATTGGCGAGTTCCTAAAAAGAAGAGCATATTGATAAATAATTAATAAGTTTATTACGCATTTCTTCAACTTCAGATTCAGAATATAAGTAATGAAAAGTGGTGAGATTCCAATTGTTCATTCTAATCCTGAAAAGGGGCGTCGCATGTTTCTACATATTCACTCGAATCGTTTCATGTAATGCAACTGTATGTACTTTGCATGTATAACTATATTGATAGACACGTATGTCGCAGTTGCGACACTTTTCGATGCCTTCTATTGATTGCGGTGGCTCGCGGTGTCTCTTTCTGCTGGTCAATATCGCAGTAATCGCCAACAAAGCTCAACCGTGGAAAAAGATCTTCGGACGCGTGAAACGAATTGGTGCCCTCCCTGCGAAAATGGCCCCTTAACTTCATGATTAAATAGGAGATAAATAAAGAGGCTAAAAGCAGTGTGAGTCACTTTTCAGTCAAGCTGTAACTTACTATTAAAAACTGTAACTTACTATTAGTTTGCTTTTATGGACTACGAATGCCAGTACGTTTGAAGAGAACGTGACGTAAGGCCTAACTTAGCTACTTTGTAAACTGATAGCAGCGTAACATAGGTATGTTAAAAGAACAGCTGTACCATTTCCCGTGCCCTTTAATCTCGAAAAATGGCTTACATCACTATGACTTTCGCACTTTTAAATGAATGCTGCAGTTGGAAAATCTATAAAATAAATAAATACTAAATCTACATTATATAATGATCCATAAAATATATCTATAGAAGGATCTATATGTATTTACACTAAACTTAAATCTGTCATGCACTTTTAAATAAATGCATAATAGGATATTTAAAATCCATATACTTAATCACACAGTATGTTTTTATTTCAAGAAAAAAATCACTTGTGTGATGCAAATTCAAGAAGCTACGAACTGCGTTCAGTAATACCTTTCAGATTATGTCATACGATCCTATAGCAAAGGGATTAAATTACGTTCTTGCCACGTGTTCCTCCCCCAAGTGCGTTAACCGCCTCTAAGCCTTCATACTAACGAGGAAAATGAGAAAAGTTTATAGATAACGATATATCTACGTGTATCGATTCAACGAACAGTTTCGCGAATCTAGCAGTTTCTATACAATTTACCGTTTGACGTTCCTCATTAAATCGTATGCATGAAAAGAAAAAATTTTAGAAAATATAAAAAATGTATAAAAATATATTTATTTTACATAAATATCTAATTATGATCAGTTCTACTGTTTCCTTCACTTAAAATCCGATTCATTTATACATCTCGTATAATCGAACAAATTTTTGAACCCTAAACCCGTCGGAGAACTAACGTATTCCTCATTAACAATGGAAAGAATTCATCAATCAGGCCTGTCCAATCTAGCCCTTGTGAATTATTGAGGTTTCCACTAAGTTTCTATAGCGGATAGAGAAAGAGCAACGAAATCATAAACAAGGTGGGTCAATCACGCGATTTTTCCTCGACAGCTTCGGTCAGCGCAATTGATTGGATCCACTAAATTATTTAACCGCCGTGATAGGGGGTCAATCACGAACCTAACTGAAGAGTTACCCCCATTAAAACGTTCAACCATAGTAGATCATGCAACGATTCTGCAATAAATTGTTAGTTTCCTAAACTTTGTTAAAGAATTTTCAAATTCTTATAAATTGTCAAATTCTCTGAAGTTAAAATGCTATGTACTTTATGTACGTATGCATTCTTTAATAATCATTTCTACGATGTTTTGCGATATACATTTTGCTAAACGCTTTATAAATATAATATAATTTTTCTAATTACCATCGATTCGATTACAGGACAGGTAGCATCGAAAAGCTGGTAGATGGTGACAAGAGAGTAATCGCCACTAAGCACTTGCTTCCAGAGAATAATATAAATGTCGTCGTTAGGTGATTAGAATATTGTTGGATATTTTAAATAAAACTGCATTGTTTTATCCAAACCATTATAGCACCAGTTAATCATTTTAGAGTTCGTCCACTTAGCAGTAAAGAAATTAAGGCCGGCGAGAACATGGCCGTGCAATTTCCTGGAGATGGACAGATATACGTAAGTTCACCCTGTAGCAGCCAAATTAACTTTTATGTCTTTTATTTAGACGAATTCGAATTTTCATATTTCTACGTGTCTCAAATAGTGTACTTTTTAAACGAGACATTTCAAATACGGAAACTATTATATACGTGACAACAAGAAAAAATATTGTATATGTATAATTATTGTTTTTCTACTGACAGTGTGAAGGGTCTTCAAACAGCGGCGACAAGAAAGGCAAATTATTTTCATACAACGTAGTGTTCGAGCCCACGGCCACTCAAGAGGACATTCTGCAGTTCTGCGGAGTGAAGAAGTTGATAGAAATGGCCGTGGAGGGGTTCAGTTGTACCGCGTTTTGTTACGGGCAAACTGGAAGTGGGAAAACTCACACCCTCACAGGACCTCCGGAAATGGTTAGCGATTTAGGGGTAGTTTCACGGTTCTTAATCTTTGTCCGGGGACAGTACTCGCTGAACAATCGTATATTATCATAAAACAGTTGGCCAAGTTGAAGGCCGCGTTTGAACGTAATAGAAAGGTTATTGCTGATCGACGTGTGTAGATAAGATAATGACAGAATAGATAGACAATGTCTGTCTCGTTTGCTAGTTACACAATATTCCAGCCGACGGCGAAAAACAAACAGGAAGGATACTCATTAATCTTCCGCTTTCCTACAAGCTCATACTAATAAATAAATGATCATTCCCATTTAACAGTTTGACAGGATGAATCCTTATTCGGAGGAACATGGTCTGGTCTTCCGGTCCTTTGTCTACCTATTTAAATTGTTACAAGAACGGCAAGAGTGCAATTTTGTGTTGAAAGCTTCGTTCCTGGAAATTTACAATGAGAAGGTCCGTTTAATATTAACGCGAAGTTTTTCGAACAAGCACGGAACATATTTTTTGTCTATAATCTGTAGGTAATAGATCTGTTGAATCCTGGAACGTCCAGGAAACCTTTGATGGTACGATGGAGCAAGAAGACGCGGGGTTTCTTTGTGGAAAATCTTTTCACGGTTGAATGCGAGGAATTAGACGACCTCCTGGCTGTTCTCGAAGAAGGTGACCCTTTTCGCATCTAAAACGGAGTTGCAGATGAATAATTAGATCTTTAATGCAAATCAATACCGATAGATTATTATCATTCGGTTTTTGTTTCGAAACTAATTATGAATTTAAATTATTCAATTAGCATAATTACAAGAAATTCAAATTAGTGATTGAATTATAATACATAATTAAAGAATTACCAGTTACTGATCGAGATTTAGAAAAATGTAGTGGATAGTTACAACGATTAAAAAAAAAAATTCCAAATGGTGTTAACACTCAACTTTTATTGCATTACAGGAATGAGAAACAGATCCGTTGGTTCGCACAACATGAATGACCACTCCAGCCGAAGTCACAGTATTCTCACCGTCAACATCACCTCCGAACAACAGGTAATTATCCCAATTGTGATCAGATAAAGTACAAAATCTACATAAATGACTATGGCAGACGGACAACAGCGTGTTTATTTCGAGGCAAGGAAAAATAAACTTCGTTGACCTGGCTGGAAGTGAGATGACGAAGAAAACGCAAAGCGAAGGGAAAACTCTGGAGGAGGCGAATAATATCAACAAAAGCCTTATGGTTTTAGGTACAGTTCCAATAATTAATTAAAATATTAATTATAAAGGGAAACGGTAACTTAAATCCAATTACAAGGCTGATATCGCGTTCAACCGAAACTTTATCATTAACTAAACAAAAGAGGAAATCGATTTCGAGGAACGAAGGGGCGTAAGCTTTACCCTCGGCATTAACGATTCTGGAACAGTCCACAACACCAATATTTTTCAAGACAAACATATGTTTATTTTTTCTGTAAAGGGTATTGCATAGCCTCTTTGAGCGATGGGAAACGCAAGGGAGGCCACATTCCATATCGAGATAGCAAACTAACTAAGCTGCTGGCTGATAGTCTAGCCGGAAACGGCGTTACATTAATGGTTAGTCGACTTATTCTCCTTACGAATGATACAATTAAACTACAGACTTTTATAAAAAATATCTTTGAATATCTTGTATCTTCTACAAATACTATTTTTTTGCAAGAAGTAAATTCTATACATAATAATCAGTACATACATTTGACTGAATAATGAAATGAACTTCAGATCGCATGCGTGTCGCCAGCCAGATCAAACGCGAGCGAAACATTGAACACTTTACGATACGCTGCAAGGGTGAAGAAGATACGAACCAAGCCTATTGTAGTGATGGTAAGTAGGGTAGAGTTTTAATAAATATTATACAAAACGAAGAGTAAGTACGTGAATGAACATTGGCTACTTAGGACCCGCGAGAAGCTCTGATTCTTAGCTTGAAACGGGAAGTGGGAGCACTTCAAACAGAGAATGAACACTTAAGGGCTGCGCTTCATTTGAGTGGCGATGCCTCGAACATTGTTCGCAGCGAATCGAAAGGTATAAATATCTTTCAGTTGAATTCTTTTCCAGTACGAATACAGCCTATAATTTGAACACTAGTTCTGTTCTTATTGTTAATCAGCTGTTATTATATAATTATTTAATTTTTAAAGCAGAGAGGAAAGTGCCTCTGACACCTCCAGTGGTAGACTTGAATAAATTGTCTGAAATGGAGCGACCAGAATTGAGTCAATTGATCCACGCGTACATCACCGAAAATGAAGCGCTTCGTCGCGAGAACGCGGAATTGTACGCTACCAGGGAGCAAGTAATACGGGACCAGGAGCTCGTTTGCAGAGAGAACGAGAGATTACTGAAGAAACTCGAGGATGTTAACTCGTAAGTACGAGATACGAATTGAAAGCATCGCGATAATCAATTAATCCTGTAGATTTTATTACTGTAGGGTTTGTTGCCGGTCACCGATTATACCTGCCAGGCCCACATACTCGGCGGAGGTATTGGACAACAATGAAGACGCGCCTGGAGCGACTAACGTCTGGACCAACCCTAACGTTGAGCCTACGCCATTTTCAAGTGTGCGTATATTTTAATAAAATAAAAGTCATCAGAAAACTGATATGCCGTTTCATAAATTTGTAGGATTTGATTAGGCGTGGATTATACAGATCTGCGAGCAGCATGCCAGAAAAGATACAAAAGGAATTGGATAAACGTAGGATCGTAGGCAGTTACAATAATATAGCGGAAGCATACAAGGATAAGAGTCATCATCGTCGACATAATTCGTGGGATAATGGGAATGGCACAACTCGAATGAGTCCGGATCAAGCTGTGTCTCCAATAGACATAAATCAGTAAGCAGAACTCCGTAACTTTTTACATAGTATAAATTTTTTAAATGAAAACTTATTTCAATTATGCAAGTTTAAATTATAATATCACGCACATTGCAGACTAGAAGTGTGAATTGTATGAAATAAAAGTCTATTCGATCCTCGTAATAAAGATATTAAACAACTTCTATCTGCAATGTGTAACTCGTTACTGAAACGACCACTGCCATTTTATCTACTAATTGGAGGAACGCGTGGCAACAGGTACAAGAGGACTAGTACACGCCGCACGTCAACAGTCCCCGAAGAGCGGAGGCCTTCGGAAGCTAACGATCTTCTAGGCGAACCGGTTCAACTGAACGATCATTCGTTCAACGAATCCCCCGACTCCATTCTAAGCGGCACCTTAGAGATGGTGAATTCCACGCCGGATACGGCTGAGTCGGACGCACCGACGGCTCCGTTCCCAGGGGTGTCGCATACTTCATCACCGTTCGGTTCGTTGGAAGATGACCGAGATGATTTGGCGGGGACGCCGAGGAAAAGTAAAGAGAGAGAGGACGAGGCTACACAAAGAGCGTTTGGGAGCCCTATTCCAACTGACGAGGACAAACCACTTTGAATCCGAAAAGATCTAACAGATGATTTTACATTCCGTAGACGGAACAACGAAATAGAGAATTTAACAAGAGCTGAACATTTGCCGAGGACAAGATGGACTAGTTTTAAGAGATGATTGAAGTTGAATAGGGAATATAATTGTACATGTTACAGTCTCTTTTAGCACTTCATTAGATGATATACAAACAACATGTTTTAAAAAAAAAGGCAAAGTACATTCATACATGTAGTCAAGGTTAATTTCTATGTAGAAATATATATATATGTATATACATATATATGACTTTAATTATTTCTGTATGTGTGAAATTTAGGCGTGAATATCTATCAAAGTAAACGTTTTTTTTTAATATTGAAAGAAAACGTCTCAGGTTATCAGTGTAAAAATCACGGAAATTCTACCTCTGAATATTGTAAAACGAGATAAATATTGTTAAGGTGTGGAGCAAATTATTAAATAATAAAGTAATTCATTGGACCCTGGTTTCCTATTACTTACTATTGCGAGTATAACGACTTTCTTTCTAGAACTGACCTAACAAGTCTTATTGATTACTGTTAAAAATAAGAAAGACGGAACAAAAGAATACAATGTAATGAAATAAACTGGCGTGAACACTAAGACGTTATTATTCCTTCTGTTTTGCGATAAGAAAACTTCCCAGGAAAACATATGATCATCCAATGTTACCGATATCGACGCATCGACGTATAATTATTATGCAATCACATGCCAATAATTCATCAACGATGCATCACGTATGCATGATACGCAAATATAATTTATTAGATACGCATCTCTAGTGCCACGTCAGATAACAAACGAAAAAAGCGGATAGGTTAGATACGGTTGCCGTCCATGATAACTCGTATATGTAGGTGGCGTTTGTTTTAAGAGCATGGAACATAATGGATCGATGCCGATTAGCAGACATCGAGATTCGATTCGCTTGTTTCGCGCTCCAAGCAAACGGTCGCGTTCAAACGCAAAATTCATGATGTAACGTTAACCAACGATGTCGCAACCAGAGAAGAAAGAAGCGTCGCCGTACAAAATTTGATCGTAGAAATGATCAGTCGGTGTTGTTGTAACTTCGTCAGCCCGTTACGTGCCGTCCGTAAAAACGCCGAACGAGGAATAAGCATAGGGAACAAGAAACGGAAACGCGTTCGCGCAGCAGCGGTGTCGCTGTTTTACCGATCGTGCGGCTCCCTATCCCCACTTTATCAAGGAGGAATCATCATCGACATCGCGAATTCTGGTGCTGGTGTGACTGCGAGGGAGCAGTAACAGAGCGGATGAAAGAACGAGAATCATTGTCGGATGGACAGTGGTATCGCGTTAAAGTGCGGGCACAGTCTTTCGAGGGTAAACTGGAATCGACGAAAAACGACGGCGAACGGCGGCGGAGAGGTGCGGCGAGAGAGAGAGGGAGAAAGAGAGGAGAGCGGGCGCGTGTGGCAAGGTCGGTGCGTGTGGTGAAGTTTACGAGCTTTATTAAAGTGCAGTCGGCCGGGTTGAAAAACAATCGACGGACATAATACGGCGCCCCGTGAAGTCCGATGTCTAGTGCTGAGGTGGTGGAGAGCTCCGTTGACCCCCCAGCCAAGAAGCGACGCGTTGCTGCCACCACGGGAGGAGCCGACGACACGACAACGATCGCAGACATGGCGAAAAATGGCTCGACGTCCCGGGCAAATACCGAAATTGACGAGGGTCTATACTCCAGGCAACTATACGTTCTCGGCCATGACGCCATGCGTTGCATGGCATCTTCCGATGTACTGATATCCGGTCTCGGCGGACTTGGTGTGGAAATTGCCAAGAACGTCATCCTCGGCGGCGTCAAGTCCGTTACCCTGCACGATGACGCGGTGTGCCAGATTTCGGACCTCGGTTCACAGTTCTATCTTACCGAGGCAGACATAGGTGAGAAACCCGCGAATCCTGATACATGTGAGCGCCTCAGGACATCGATGATTTTTCCCGGCCGATCCCCGAATTCCCTGATTTCAACTTCGATGCTAAAACATCGAGTTTACAGCGCGATGTGTAACAAGTCTAAACAACAATATTTTATTAAAAATTAACTTCCATGTCGTCCCTGTGGATTTCAAATGCAAATAGTTGAAATTGTATGGAAATTATTGCAATGGATTCGTATTGGCTGCCTATATCTACATTGCACATGTCACATTGTTCATCTTGTCGTATGCTGTTAATAATTCTTAGCTCTGCTTAACTATTGTGCAATTTCATGCAATATAGCGTGACACTCTTTCTATAAAATTATCTGTATTGCCCATGTGTGTATAACAATGGAGCCTAGTGACAATGATTAATCTATTGATATTTAATTTTCAGGTAAAAACCGAGCTGTTGCTTGCTGCCAACGATTGTCCGAGTTGAACAATTATGTTCCTACACGATATTACACTGGCCGTTTAACCGATTCTTTTATCAAGAAGTTCAAAGTTGTTGTTTTAACTGAAACACCTTTAAAGAAACAATTGCGTATTGCTGAAATCACTCATCCAAATGACATAGCACTGATTATAGCAGATACTAGAGGCCTGTTTTCTCAAATTTTCTGTGATTTTGGGAGTAACTTCAAAGTGGTGGATACAAATGGTGAACCACCTGTAAGTGCAATGGTTGCTAGTATTTCTCATGATTCAGAGGGTATTGTAACTTGTTTGGATGACACACGTCATGGTATGGAAGATGGTGACTATGTCACCTTCTCCGAAGTGCAAGGAATGTCGGAGTTAAACGGTTGTGAACCGATAAAAATTAAGGTTCTAGGCCCGTACACTTTCAGCATCGGTGACACAACTAATTATTCTGAATACATCCGTGGCGGCATAGTAACTCAAGTAAAAATGCCAAAGATCTTACATTTCACTCCTCTGGAAGATGCTTTGAAGAAGCCAGAGTTCCAAATCACAGACTTTGGAAAATTCGATTACCCGGAACAGTTACATTTGGCATTTATGACGTTGCATCGTTACATGGAAGAAAAGGAAAGATTACCTAAACCATGGAATCAGGAAGATGCTAACGAATTTTTGAATTTGGCTAAAATTATCAAAGAAGAAATGGGTAGTGAGACTAAACTCAATACAGAATTATTGGAAATATTTGCAAAGATTTCTTCTGGAAATTTGAACCCAATGAATGCTACCATTGGAGGAATTGTAGCCCAGGAGGTGATGAAAGCTTGTTCAGGAAAGTTCCATCCGATATTTCAATGGCTGTACTTTGATGCCATTGAATGTCTACCCGCAGATCGGTCTCAACTCACGGAAGAGGATTGCAGTCCGGTTGGATCTCGTTATGATTCGCAGATAGCTGTCTTTGGGCGCGAATTCCAGGCAAAAATCGGAAGCCTGAAGTACTTTGTTGTAGGAGCAGGAGCCATTGGTTGTGAATTGCTCAAAAATTTTGCTATGCTGGGCGTTGGTGCTGAGAATGGTAGCGTGACAGTCACTGATATGGATTTGATCGAGAAATCTAATTTGAACAGACAATTCCTCTTCAGACCATCTGACGTCCAACAGTCGAAATCATCAACTGCAGCTAGAGTCATAAAAAGTATGAATCCGGATATGAAAGTAATCGCGCATGAGAACAGAGTTTGCCCAGAAACAGAGAAGATATACAATGATGACTTCTTTGAGGTCTTGGATGGTGTTGCAAATGCACTGGATAATGTCAATGCCCGTATTTACATGGATCGTCGTTGCGTGTATTACAGAAAGCCTCTATTGGAATCTGGCACCCTGGGCACAAAGGGTAATACTCAGGTGGTCGTCCCGTTCTTAACTGAGTCATACAGTTCGTCTCAGGACCCACCTGAAAAAAGCATACCAATTTGCACCTTAAAGAATTTTCCGAATGCCATTGAGCACACTCTACAATGGGCCAGGGACAATTTCGAAGGCCTATTCCGTCAGGCTGCAGAGAACGCCGCTCAATATTTATGCGATCCGCAATTCATAGACAGAACGCTAAAACTGCCTGGTGTTCAACCATTAGAAGTATTAGAATCTGTTAAGACGGCTTTGGTTGACGAGAGACCAAAAACTTTCGCCGATTGCGTAACGTGGGCGCGTTGCCACTGGGAGGAGCAATACAACAATCAAATCAGGCAGCTTCTATTTAATTTCCCACCTGACCAAGTGACATCCAGCGGCCAACCGTTCTGGTCCGGGCCGAAGAGGTGCCCGGAACCACTCGCGTTCAATGTTAACGATCCACTGCATTTAGACTACATTGTAGCCGCAGCTAACTTAAAAGCGAAGGTTTATGGTATCCCTACTAACAGAAATCGGGAGGAAATCGCAAGAATGGCTAGCACCGTGCAAGTGCCGGAATTTACACCAAAATCTGGAGTGAAGATTGCAGAGACCGATTCACAGGTACAAGTATCTAACGGTAGCGGGAACATCGATCATGAAAGACTCAGCCAATTACAAGAAGAACTACCGCGTATTGAAGAATTGAACGGTCTGGTGATATACCCGCAAGAGTTCGAGAAAGACGACGATAGCAACTTCCATATAGACTTCATCGTGGCTGCTTCGAATCTTCGTGCTGCCAACTACAAAATCCCACCTGCAGACAGACACAAGAGCAAATTGATCGCAGGCAAGATAATCCCAGCTATTGCGACCACCACTTCCGTCGTTGCTGGTTTGGTCTGCCTCGAATTGATCAAGCTAACCCGCGGTGTCAAAGATCTGTCCGTCTACAAGAACGGTTTCGTCAATCTGGCATTACCATTCTTCGGCTTCTCCGAGCCTATTGCGGCGCCGAAGATGAAGTATTACGATACGGAGTGGACGCTATGGGATCGGTTCGAAGTGAAGGGAGAACTGACATTGAAAGATTTCTTGGACTATTTCAAGGACCATCACAATCTGGAGGTCACTATGCTCTCTCAAGGCGTTTGTATGCTTTACTCGTTTTTCATGGCGAAGCCTAAATGCCAGGAGCGTATGGGCCTGTTGATGTCCGAGGTGGTGAAGAAGGTGTCGAAGAAGAAGCTGGAGAATCACGTACGCGCGTTGGTGTTCGAACTATGCTGTAACGATACCGACGGCAATGACGTAGAGGTACCCTACGTTCGCTACACCTTGCCGTGAAACGCATCGAAGTAATCGGAATTAAGAGAGATGTCTACTTAACTGACTTAGCCGTAGTAATTTCCACAAATTTCTATTTTACAATACGATACAGGAGAATATTAATCTTTGTCTACGCGTAAGACTCTCAAAGTAAAAGGGAAACAGAAAGATATAACGATTCATTTTTATTGCCGATGCTTTGTAGCATTTATAATAGCAAGCGATCGCGGGATCCACTGAGTTCGTCTTACTGTGATCTCCCTCTTTGCTGAACATCGGACCTTAGAGCTCGAATTATCCCTTCTCTTTTCATTTCCTGTGATCTTTGTCCTGATACGTTCAATAATATTCGTAAAATTCGTTACTTATTTTTCTTTTGCACTTATCGGTCTACTGTATTTTTCGGAGAAATGTAACTTCAAAATAATTCGAAGTCTGTTGAGAAAAATTAAAACTTATATGAAAATTTATACAAGAAAGTCCACAGTCTTGTGCTGTTAATAAAAATGATTAAGAAAGGAATGCGGTGAATAAAATTGCAAGAGTTTAGTCCATATTGGATCACAAAGGGAATTGTCATGGTAAGAATTTTCTTAGGATTCACAACTTCACAAGTTTATACATATATAGGATGAAAATGTAAATTGCTGAATGGTAACTCAATGATCCTTAGACGAATAACGCTAGCACATTTAATATAAACCATAAATAAACATGAAAAATAAAAACCGGACGCAAATGTATCTTGCCTTTGTCGCATTACCTTTATTCACATTTTCTATTTACTGTTAATGTTTTTTTTTATGATCGGAATCGCTCTGAAGTGATAAAAAAGAATATTTCTTTCTTGTATACGCTCTTGTTATCAAAGATGATATTTCAAGACTTTATATATCTATAATCTGTACTACGTTATCAATGATCTTTATTTGTCCGCTTTACTTTCCAAACAGGGAATACATTATTGGCTAAGGCTGTTTCTCGTTGCAAGGAGTAATAATGCATTTAAATTTGTGAGAATAGATGTTTGAGAAAATTCTTAAAAATAAGAATTGCACACCTTAGACCAAGATGGAATATAAAAAGAAAAGAAGAAGATATTTTGTTAATTTTAGAATAATGTGGATATTTATTGTATTATTTTATCAATAGATAATAAATAGATGTGTTTGGATTTCAAAGGAACGTGAGAAATATAGTACCGAAAATAAAATTCGAAACTATGTGTTTACCGTTGCATTCCTATCATTTACATGCCTACAAACAAAAAATATTTTTCGCGAGGTATAAGAATAGTATAATATAACAATTTCGAGGGGGGCAAACAGCTGATGTCGGAACGATATCTGCGCATGTTTCATGTAACCATATAGATGGCATCTTTAATTCTAGTCTAGAAAACCATTTCACATAGAACCGTTATGGGTCGTTTGCGTTAGTATAGAACGAATCCACAACCC
>SHCU01000006.1:1098331-1112044 GCA_004307685.1 Ceratina australensis
AGAAAAAGACAATAAAAATTCGACGTTCCCGAATAGTACAATGCGAAGTACAATCGAAGATAATCTGACCCGTCGCCCTGCAGTCGTATCGTTGATCACGCGAATTTTTTCACGGTCGTTGACCAGAGAGACAGCACTGTCGATCTGCGAAGACAAAAGTGCTTTGCATTCTCCGGTAAACATCCATGTTCCTTTATATTCAACCGTCGCGCTCCATCTCGCAGTTCGCAACGCTCGACGAAAACATAGCACCTGCATGCCCGTTTTACCTTTTCCCTCGTTCGTTGAAAAACTTTCAATAACCAAAGGTCGACCCCAAGCTGTTCCAACATGGATATTCAATGAAAGTCAATTTGTAAGCATCAGTTAAGAAATGAAGCGTACACATTTTTTTGTGACTACGTTTTGCTATATAATGTTGTAAAATATCATATTCATGTTAGTTATTTTTCTAAATTTACAATTATAATGGATTGGGCATGCACGTAAAAGAATACAATTTACACAAACATAAAAGAGATTAATGTATTCCGTTGACGAAGTTGTGAGAAGTCGGGGGACTTTATACAAGACGATACCGTTTATAAATAATGCAGCCGACACCTCCCATCGGGACTGAATATCTACTTTTTGAATAACGTACATAAAGCGTGTATCATCGCGTTAAAAAGAAAGACAGTTGATATGCAGTTGATCTACGTTAATCTTGTCTTAAGAACGTTCATTGTCGCTTATCTTAATTGTCATTTTTCGACAAAGAAAGGAGTTGCGATTGTTTAAAACTAACCATTACTCACAATGCATTAAAATTTCATACAATTAAGCAAAAAATAGAATAATAAAACATTCCGCAACAGACAACAAACATTCCGTGGGCCGTAGAGAATAATATTTTCTCTCCATGTTGAACGCAATTTTATACAGCACATAATCCTTTATTCCTGGAATCTCGCACGTGGTCCCCACTCCATGTAAGAAGTATCAGCAGGAGATTTAAATATCTCCGAAACTGTTAAACAGCGTGCAGTAGTCAGGCGCTATGTGTTTGGAATAACCGCGAACGAACCGTGATCAGAAAACGAGAGTACTTTGACAACAGTTAATACAGTTCGTAACTTTCTAACAGAAGTGTGATCGTATTATTCTTTTTTAAAGGTCGCTTGATTATCGAACTTACAATCAAATTAGTGTCTAACAGTAAAATTAAATCCTCGATCGGTTTGATAATTTCTATTCAATGACAGCAGATAACAGTTATCAAAAATACCATTCATGGTTACGAATGTTGACTAATTATGTTAATCTCGACGCCACTGTAATCGGTTAAGAAATAGAAACGCAGCAAAGGAATTCTCTGTGAAAGAAAGTGGAAACCTGCTGCGGAGGGGTAAACGGCTTCTAGATAACGGCATAGTAAACGGTATTCGATCTTCTTCATGTCTGTATCAGTGAAGTTCTACGATCGGTGGCTACCGTCAACATTTCATGTGGATTCCTGCATGCAGTTCGATGGTCCCCGGTCACTGTACCCGTTTCCGGTTTGAAACCACAATAATTACTCAGGTGTATGTATATAGTACAGTCTATTTCATGAAGATACTCGCGGGCAGTTTCGTTATTACAAGACAAACACGGGAATCAGCATGAATGTTACGACTGGCCAAAACAAATTGTATTACCGCTTATTTAAATTGTCATCATCACCGAGCTTTATCGCACAATTGGACTCGATTTACTGAGAATAACACCATAGACATCATTTTCATTCGCTTCTCGATTGAGTCACGTATGTGAATTTTGAACGAAACGATTCGTCGGCGAAATACGAGTTTCGAATTTGACACGAACTTGCGAAACGTGCTTTCGGTGGGAAATAACATCGGAATGTTTTGACAGTTGACGCTCTTACCCGTTAACGATAAGATAAGAATTAACGAAGATGAACGTCGCGCAAAATGCTTTGAGGAACGGAAAATCATTGACTGTTAGTAACAGCTTTAACGCGTCCAAATATTACATACACGGTTGCAATTACGCAAGCGCTTCCCGCGCGTCGAGGATCAACGATCTGTCGGATGGCGCGAAGATCGAGATCACGGAGAAGAATTACGGAACCGCAGCTACCGCGACCGATAGTATCGTGCAAGAAGCGCCAGAGCCAAGAGGAATTCCCGTGTTTGGGACTTTGTTATCCTTCATTTTGTCCGGCGGGCCGAAGAGACAGCACGAATATGTCGATAGGAGGCACAAGGAATTGGGCCCAGTCTACAGGGAACGTCTCGGACCGATTACCGCGGTTTTTGTTAATTCGCCGCACGAGTACCGCAGAATCTTCCGACTAGAAGGCTCGGCGCCCAAACATTTCTTGCCAGAAGCTTGGATGCTCTACAACAAGATGCGGAAATGTCGTCGTGGTTTATTATTCATGTACAGTAGTTCTATTAGTTTGTCTTTCTTTTTTTGACACTACTTCTATAGAACATATCAATATAATTGAAATTTCGGATACGCAGGGATGGCGAAGAGTGGATACACTACCGTAAGATTTTGAATAAAGTGATGTTGATACCGGATCCGACGAATTTAATGGCTGGCCCATGTCAAGAGGTGGCTGAAGAGCTTAAAGAGAATTGGCGGAAACAGATTAAGATTAATAGTATCATAGATGACCTGCAGGTTCATCTTTACCAGTGGTCTATAGAGGGTAAATAACATGATTTTAAGCAGAAGAAAAAGATATGCATGAGAGATTTTTAAATTGTAGCAATGATGGCCACGTTGATGGGATCGAGTTGGCGCACTCACAAGAACCAGTTATCACGAGATCTCGAAAAATTGGCAAGAATATTGCACAAAATATTCGAGCATTCCACTGCACTATCTATAATACCGGTTAAATTGGCAATGAGCCTGCGTTTACCTGTTTGGAAGAAATTCGTTGAGTCCGTAGATACAGCCTTTGAGATCGTTCGAATTTTGGTACCGGAAATGATCGAACTAGGTGGCGATGGTTTATTAAAGAAAATGAAGGATGAAGGTATCCGAGATGAAGATGCGATACGCATCGTTACCGATTTTATTTTGGCAGCTGGCGACACGGTACAATTTCATATTTGATTTTAAAATATAAATTCGAATAAATGAAATTAAATTAAATTGAAAGTAATTTTGTACTTTGTGCTCAGACAGCGACTACTATGCAATGGACATTGTTACTGCTCTCCAATCATCCTGAGAGACAAGTAGAGTTATTCGAACACATAAAGAATTTGTCTCAGAAAGAATTATTGCGCTCAACATTGATAAAAGGCATAATCAAAGAATCTCTTCGATTGTATCCTATAGCTCCGTTTATATCTCGGTATTTGCCACAGGACAGTGTGATTGGTAATTACTTCGTGCCGAAAGGGGTAAATGAATTTGTTAGTTATCTTCATAAAAAGTAAAAAGCTGTAAAAAAATAATTAACTAATTTCAAGAATATTTTGTTATAGGAATTGCTTGTATTATCGATTTATTCGAGCAGTCGTGATATCACGAATTTTTCGCGACCGAACGAGTTCCTTCCGGAAAGATGGATTAGAACGGAAAAGGGAACTTATCAAGGTGTGGTACACCCGCACGCGAGTTTGCCGTTCGCTTTAGGCGCGCGGAGTTGTATCGGTCGAAAACTTGCGGAGATACAAATATCGCTAGCATTAGCAGAGGTACATTTTATAAAATTATCAAATGTCGATTTTATATTATTTTATATTAAATATTGCAGCTGGTTAAATCATTCAAGATAGACTGCATAAACAAAGATCAGATAAAACTGATTTTGCACTTGATTTCTATCCCATCGGAATCATTGAAGCTGAAACTGACGGAAAGAAGCCAGTAGCCAAAATCATTATATGAGAGCAAAGAAGTGCATATCACATTTTCGCACGTTTTTTATTCGTCTATTAAAAGCAACAATATTTGACCCGTAAACATTCATATCGAATAAACTAGATCCAAATTCTTTCGCCACTAATTCATGTACATAATAGTATATACAATTATAATTGTTTATGTATATATAATTAATTAAATTGCATCTACAAATTATATAATTATCAATGTACATCAATTCCACGTTTTAAAATATATTCACAATAAGCATGATCAGATTAATAAAATGTTTTACTGTATAAAAGTCTTACTAACCGAGTCTTTCCTATTAAATATCACAATTAATTATTCGTTAGCATTGGCACAAAACACTGTTAATAATTTCCTTGATTTCATTCAAAAACTCGGAAAAACAACCGGTGATGGAAAAATTATGAAATGCTTGAATGGTCTCGGATTTGGTCATTGATGCTGTTAGAAACCTTTTAATGCAGCAAGATTTCAGTTCGTGACACGAATTGATTCTCGCCCAATTCCAAGCTCTGCCGAAGTTCTCGAAATTTAATTTCGATATAGAGCTCTCCGTTAAAATATCGGACACGTCAGTCATAAGAAACTTGTCAGCCAATAACACTGCGTCCAATAAAGACTCGATCGTTCTGTTTTCGAAAGTAGCCCCATTCAGAGCCAGTAATAACGTGTTTAGACCCTCCTTCGACGTGTTTCGCAGCTTCACGCATTTCTTGCCGGATTCCGAAAAGTTACCTTCGAGCATCGCGGAAAATGCTTCCGACTTTTGACACAAAGTTTGCCTGCAAGCGTCGACGGTCGTGCCGTCGTCTAGTTCAAACGTGACCGTCGCAGGTTTTGGATGGCTGTCATACACTCTTGGAAAATCGGTCGATGCTGTGTACATGATTGGATATTTTTCTGTAATCTCTGGTTGAACGTCTAACGTAGTTGCTAATCGGCAAATAGACCAAATTGCATTCTCGTGCAGATTGTGCTGATTATCAGATAAAACGCGGAATATTAATCGAAGGCCACCGTGATTGTTTAATAACGATTTCAGGGTGTATCGTGACTTGATCAGAAATGGTATTGAAACCGCGATGACTAGTTTATGAGCTTCCTCTCCACGAAGTAGTATAGATGTAAGCTCGCCTATTGCTCCTCCTGTTTCTGCTAGGGCGCACAATTGTCGAGTATATTGTTCCGAACCATACAATGTTTGAGCCTCAAACACGAAGCCTTGTTTCAACAACGGCATTAAATATGCCCCATTCCTAGATAAACAAATGATTATAGAACATGTTAAATAATGAAACTTATATTATAACAGTTACCTAATGATCCTAGTTAAGATTCTGGACGCTCTTGGATTTTTAGCATGTTTGATATAAGCCGACAGAGCTTCAATAGTTGCAGGATCAGCTAGTTTATCGATTGGATCATCCGAATGACTTAATCGGCTTAACAACACTAGTGTCCACACATTTGCGTATTCCCAGATATTTGACTTATTTCCTTTCTCCGAGTTTCGACAATCATCTGCGTCTGTTACCGACTTACAACTTTTCAATGATTCTACTTCTGCTTGAGGTTCTAAATGAAATAATTGTTACTAAGCGTTATTAAACTCTATTCTTTTCAGAATTTACGAATTCCACATACCATCTTCGTTGTCCAACATTTCTGTATCGCTACAAACTGGACTATAATTATCTTCAGTATTTTCGTCATTTTCAACAGAGTCATAGAAAGGTAATGGTGGCGTGCTAGGAGGTGAGGACGATACACTAGCAGCACTGCCCGGGCTCCAATCATCCCGATAATAATCGGAACTGAATCGTCCCAAACTTGTCCTGGTGTACTTCGACTCAATTTGCTTACTGGAAGGAGAGTCTCTTCCTCTTTTTTTCGAAACGTTAGTTTCTTCATTGGACTGGATTTCAGTTACCATTTTCTTTAATCTGGTAACAATAATATCAAGCAGACCATTCTTGACCATAATCACAATGCTTGGATCGTCATAAATAAATTGTGCCAGAGCATGCAGGAGCATTGGATGAAATTTCTCATGCTCAGGATTTCTTAACAAAGCTAACATTAATTCTAAACCCAATCCTAGTCTGACCCTTGAACGATTTACAGCCTCTCTACAAAATAGGCACAAACTGGCCAATGTCTCTTTTGATAATTCTGACTGATCTTTAATGAGAGCAATAACAGTTTCAATTGCGCCAGTAGTGCCAAGAATTGGTCGACACTCGGCAATTTGGCAAAGATTGTACAAGCATTTAATTGCCACTTTATTATTTGTATCGCAACATTGTACAATACATCTGTATCCTTGCACATCTTTTTCTCCTCGCATTTGTTCCCCAACTTTGGGATCGAACGTTGACAAAAAAGCACTCATTGCTTTTAAACAAGTGTCTATTAATTCTAGATATTTCTTATCTATTTCTGACTGCTCCTTCGTAGAGATTAATACATTTGTAATTCTACATATTATTCCAGACTCCAAAATTTCTTCTCTACTACCCTCGTACATACTCCAAATATTTCTACAAAGGAAAACATAATACTTAGAAAAATATTGTTTAAACATTAAAGTATTATTTACATATAAATCACGTTTTTCAAATACCTTACAGCCCTGATAGCCATTAAATAAGTTTGTATATTTATATCTAATTTTAAAAGTTCTACTAAAGCCTGAATGGCACCAGCCTTGCATAATGATTGTGCATGCCAGTCGCTTTCTGCCAAATTTCCAATTAATCTACAAGCACGGCAGTGTATGACATTTCCAAGCTTGATATGCTTTATTATATGAACTACTCGGCTTGCTATTTTAGATTCTTTCACCTGAAAAGTAACATATGTGAACTGATGTTTGTATATCATAAATTAATCTGTTGATGCAATTAAAGAAGTAAGATATGTTTGTACCTTTTCCCTGGTATCAGAAGTCATACAAGCATTCGCTAGAATGCTCAAAGTGACATTTAATATTTTCATATTTTGATAATTAAGTAAATTGATTAAAATGCCCATACCACCATCTTTGACGAAATGCTTAAAGCATTTCGCGTCTGTTTTGAGTCTTATTAAACACGACAAAATTCCACTCTTTGACTCGGATTTTATATGTGTTAACAATTCACGAAGTATCGGACCTTCTTGTCTTTCGTCCGCGCCCGACATTTTTACAGATTAGTTGAAAATTAATGTAAATTCGTTAATTTGTTGAAAGAAACATAACCTCTAAATTGTGCTGTCATTGAATATGACAGTTACACCCGTACAGTAACTTACAAAAGTCCATCCTAAAAAAACTTTAAACAATTCTTTTGTATTATCAACAAAATAGGCGTGGTCTATAATTATGCAATATATTCGGAGACAGTTCGGTCTATAAATTAATGATTTTGCAAACAGAATTAATTAATTATTTTATACAATTTCTTTTTTAAATATCCCGCTGTTAAATTAGTAAATACGTAGTATAGAACGATCATGGTAGAATATTAATTGCGACAAGAAATATTAATTGCAAACATTGTAAAGAATATTAATGATTTGGATGTTTCGATAAGGTATTCGATCAGCACGATGATTATATGTAATCTTTACGTAACAGACTTACATGAAAGATTTTATTCAATTTTACTTTGCCGCAAATTCACAAATTCAAATAAAGTAAATAATTCGCTCAATAGCGAAAGATACGTTAAAAGTGAATGGATAATGAACGGGAGGTTGTTTTTTTTATTAAAAACATGTAATCAGTAATATTACATCATATTATATTATAATTTACTTTAAAGCACGATTTCTGTTTGAAGCAATGAAATCCACATTTCTGTCTATTACGCAATACACTGAAATCGAGGATGAACTGTTTGGCATAACTCTTGATTTCCGAAAGCGAATGCGATGATTTTAACTGCGATTTATAACAAACACAAGTTTCTATTTTGCGTAAGCGCACCGTGGAAATGCATATACATAACATATCTATCTGTGTAGAGTGCATATACATATATATGTAGTATGTATTATCATGCATGAAGCGCACCTGCTGACTTTAAAGCAGCATGTTCACCTGGGTATTTAAATTCAACTACTCTTATTCTTCATCGTACTAATACTACACAATTATAAATTAACGTACATGTATAACTAAGAACTAAACTTGTTCAATCGTTCAATGAGTGTACAGTTACAGATTAATCTATAAATATTTAATTGCGGGTACGTATTCATGTATGAAGGCCCCCTAAGGTTAGTATACGCGAACTGAGTATAGCGGAGGCGTCAAAATGATAGGAGAGGGCATGGGGACTGGATCTATGTGAGCTACGCAGGAGATGACAGCGGCCGTATGACGCTCGGTTCCGTTGGCTGTTGGGTGGAGGTTCGGCGTGTAACCAGGAAGTAAGGATTCGTTCGCGGACGTAACAAACAACTTATGCCTCGTTACGGTGGCCTCACGTCCGTCTCAGTGGGTTCTCTGTCTCGGAACGAGATCGTAATCAGTCGAATTCGGGTGAAGGACCGCCGCGCCCGTGCAATGTACACAGCCATCTGAATCGTGCACGATATTGTCATCGTCCCCGAGGAGTGTTCCCTTTAAACACGCCTGAGTGAAGTGATGAGCGTTTTCGGGGATTTCCAGCGTGTCTGGGTACAAAGATTCCCGGACAGCGCCTTGCCGGCGGCCTGGGAAGAGGACGTCAGGGCCAACCTAATCAAGCATAAACAGAAGGTGAGAGCCGAGATTGGGAATCGCGTTTTTACCTCCTAATTATCATAACAAAGGATTCGTACATGATAGTTTCTTAAGAATAATCGCTGATATGTTTTTATTGAAGTATCTGAACAGAGATTAGAAGTGTGTGTTTAATATGTAATACAACACAATATAAACTTTCATTTGGAATTAGATAATTTACTGCAGAGAGGGTTTTGTTTCCTTTTATTTTATTTATAACAATACGTTTTATAGATAATAATAAGAGACCCACTTCAAATCTTTAATAAAATTGTACAATGATGGATGCTTGTCATACTTTTATTGTTATAATTAGCTAAAGCATGTCACTTTTTAAATAGAAACTATTATTAGAATTAAGTACCTATTTAAAAGAAATACTCTGAAAAAGTACAATGGACCTTCACTAGCTTCTTATTATATATAATTTTCCTCCTTGCTGATGCATTGGGAACTCTATTCTATGAGTCATCATATTAATTCCTTGCTTAACTGGAAACCCAACTTAATTTATGTTCATTTAAAGTCTAAATTTTTTGCACTACGAATGATATCAACTTGAAACTAATTAAAGAATTATTGTGCAACAAATTATGTTTCATCAAATCGCAAATATTTAATTTTTTTCTATTGCACATCATTTTTACATTTATTTTTACAAAATATACATATTTGAATATGTTTAATTAATTTTTATACCGAAAACAAATTATTCTATTTCCTATTGCTAAACATCCTTATTTTAAGTTTACTGAGTCTGAATCATCACTTATCGCTTATCTTAATATTGGTATCACACATTTGTAAAGATATGCCTTTTACATTTGGCAATAAAACTAAATAAACTGATAGTTAAGAAAAATTATTTACTTTTAGGTGTCTGCTCTGAGGGAAGAACTCGAAAAGGAAGAATTTTATGTAGAATATTTAGAGAGATTGTTAGCAGATGTCGAGCGGCATAAACAGTTGGCAAATAGTAGCGCTGCAACCACCCCGGAGAAACAATCTCCAGATTCACAAAATCAGCACTCTGTTCAAACAGAGAATAATTTGTCTGGAACTACGAACGCTGTTGTTCAACATGTGGAGGCATCAGCACCACCTCTACCAGCTCGCGAAGATATAAGCAAATTTCAGGATAAATGCGTCTCTGAATTGAGCTCTACTCTCAATTCAAACAAACGACCGAAAAGTGAGATACCGAGAAGTCCTGACAAAGTGCCTGAACTTAGAAGAAACAGTGACCCAGACGTGACAAGCAATTATGTCACGGTAATTGAAGTGACTGGGACTTCAAAGAAAGATAAAAATGAAGAATCTCTCAAAGAGGAAGATGAGAAGGATTTGGAAAACGCGGTTAACGAGGATGGAGAGGACGGTGATGCAGAGGCATCTGAAGAAGAACCATATTATGATTCTGTAGCCTTAGATCAGACAGGAGAATATGTATATATTGACGCTCGCGTTCCTCCTGTTGGTGGAGTAAACAATAATGGTAGTAGAGCACCACCAAGGAGACCACCTTCCCTGCCAGATTCACCAGGGAATCAAAGCAATTATGTCAACATTGATTATTTTATACAGTAAGCTCTATCGATGTTGCGTTGTTCTACATCAAAGACCTGTGTTATTTATGTCATTGACAATTATCTATTTCTAGACATAGGGCTGCTATGGATAGCGAGGACGAAGAGGGGGCGAGTCCTGCACCACCGATCTTATTACGTGCTCTTAGTACCGACAATGAAACTGGAAGCAGCGACGCGGAGCCTTTGAGTTTGAGCGAGGGTAGTTTAGAATCACCGACGCCCACTACGCCTCGCAGGCAAGAAAAAAACAAAGATCGTGAGGATGATAGAACATCAATGATTAAATGTATCGTGAACTCTGTGGTGGAAAGTGAAACTATTTACGTCGAATGTTTAAACGTGATGTTGCAGGTGTGTAATTATCTGCCAGCTTAAATGAGGTAAGGCGTCATCAATCTCATTAACAGTATTTGCCTTTTCAGTACACAAAAGCAATCAAGGCTACATTAACGACGTCTCAACCTGTTATTTCGGAAGATGATTTTGGCACGATGTTCTATAAAATTCCTGAATTGCATGCGCTGCATCAAACGTTTTTGGATGGTCTTAGAAAGAAGCTCGAGAGATGGGACAGTAAAACCACCATAGGTGAACAATTCAGAGTAATGGCCAGCAATATAGGATTGTATGGAGCTTTTTTACATAATTATGCTCGTGCTACGGATACCGTGAGGAGGTGTTCCGCACATTCCACGCAGTTTGCAGAAATCACAAGAGATATCAGACTAAGAGGATTTCCCAAAGGTCCAGGTTTATCTCTCGAAGATCTTTTGCATAAACCAGTAGCCCGAGTACAAAAGAATGCCTTAGTATTGCACGTAAGTATAACGCAATGTCAGTGATATAACGTTAAACGTGAAGCTTGATAAATTTATATGGACATCTACTTTGTTAACTTTATCTTATCAGATTCGCAGTTGATAATATTGCTTCGACTGATTATAGGATCTTCTCAAGCATACACCCGTGAATCATGCTGATCATGCACCGC
Source organism: Ceratina australensis (assembly GCA_004307685.1). Taxonomy (NCBI): domain Eukaryota; kingdom Metazoa; phylum Arthropoda; class Insecta; order Hymenoptera; family Apidae; genus Ceratina; species Ceratina australensis. Next base: position 1,109,571 of record SHCU01000006.1, read on the forward strand.
TGTCAGAAGCTCTTGCTATGACTAGAAATTTTTTGGACGAGTTTAACATTATCCAAACGAAATCAATGTTCCCGGTAAATATAACAAGCGTGAGTTGTGGTTCTTGTGTAAAATATACATATGTTTATCTATGCCTGGTTTTAGAGTCACGACAGAGCGCAACGAAGATTAGTGAAAAACTCATTTGTGGTGGAATTGTCTGACGGTCATAGGAAATTGAGACATCTTTTCCTCTTCAATGATGTAATCGCCTGCGCGAAGTATAAAGCTTCTGGTAGAGATAAATTCACGTTCGAGTTGAAGTGGTATGTACCGGTGGCTGAGGCAGTGGTTACGGAAGATGGTGTAGAACCGCGCGAGACTAGTCCGGCTAATGTCGTAGCTTTGAGGTATGCACAAAGTTTGTTATTCGCTGCTAATTATCTGTAGAATACAGTATAAGATTGCATCATCGAATATTTATACATTCAGGTCACAAGCATGTACAGTACGGGATCAGATTTTGTGGGAAGAGCGGAATGATGAGAAACGAATTAGACTTGGTGGTAGAGGTTCGGAAAAGAATAGGAAGAAGCTTGCAGAGCTCGAAGCTCAATTAGTGTTAGCGTCGCCGAATTTAGTATTACGCGTAGCGCATAAAAGTCAACAGCGTGTACAAAACTCGTACACGTTCTTTCTATCCAGTGAATTTGAACGGTCTCAATGGGTTGAAGCGATGGAGGCATTGCAACAGGTAATGCGTTCCCATATGTACCTAGATAAGTCAAAGGTGCGTAATTCACTGATTTCGATTAAATAAATGATATAACTAACGATATACATTCTAATTAAAATCCGACACGAGGATGCAAGTAAAGATAGTTCAGAAAAAGTCACCATACAGTTTTTTTAAAAATCTGAATAACATACAGGGAAATTTGTTTTTAGGGTGGTCAGCCACCGGGGCCACTACCATTATCGATGTACGAGTTACAGGCTTGGGTAACAGCCTGTCGTACTTACCTTCAAACAGACATGGGCAGCTATCTTTTAAGATCAGGACGTGATGAAAGCTTGTTATTAGGCGATCTTCACTTGACGTTACTTGGCCTGACACCACCAGGTTTAGATAGAATCGGAGATCTTTATATTATTGTTGAGGTGGACAGTTATGGACATTATTTCAAACGAGCAAAAAGTCGCGTCGCGAGGGGACAAGCTCCGACCTGGGGTAAATTTTACTTCTTCGAGTAACTGTTCGGCGATTTGATAAATGTTCGTTTTAACTAATTGTTTAATTTTATTGAAGGTGAAACATTTGTGGTGGAACTGGAGGGAAGTCAAAATGTTCGAATTTTATTGTATGAAGAATGCGGGACGCGTTCTGTGCTACGAGGAAAATGTATACAAAGACTGAGCAGATCGTGGTTGCAGTCTGATCAAGTAGAGAGATCGTTGAATTTGGGTCCAGCTACATTAGATGTGGCCCTTCGTTTCGTTCCAAGTGAAGTGACATTGAGGCGGGTGCCATCTGCTAAACCTCAAGGTTTATTTGGAGCTAAAATCCAACAAGTGTGCAAGTACGTCTCACCTTTCTTTATTATGCCCATTATCTGTAACATGTATGTAAATTTATGTCTCTTCTACAGACGAGAGAAACGCGACGTTCCTTTTATCATAACAGCGTGCGTTAGAGAGGTGGAAAGGAGAGGAGTAGGCGAAGTAGGATTATATCGCGTTTCTGGTTCGGCTTCCGACTTAACAAAATTACGTAAATCGTTCGAAAGCAACTCGTACGAAGCAGAACAATTGCTTAAAGAGGTATTTGTTATATTAAAAAATCATATAAATTTTTAAGCTCCTATTAAACAATTGCTTTTGTATAGGTTGATGTTCATTCCGTAACTGGTGTGCTCAAGTTATATCTGCGCGAAATGCCAGAAGCTCTTTTCACGGACGCTCTTTACCCGGCGTTCTTAGAAGCTTTTCAGTCGGGCGAGTTATCTAAGGGTGTTGCATTAAGAAGAGTCTATGAGGGTTTACCTGCTGTAAATAAAGCGGTGATCGACTTTCTACTCGCTCATTTGATACGAGTCAACAAACACGAAGCTCAGAATAAAATGTCGCTGCACAATTTGGCGACCGTGTTCGGACCGACGCTTCTACGTCCAGGCACGAACTCGCGATCGGACGCAAAGAGTCGTGATCCGTTGGCCGCAGGTACCGTCGACGTGATGGCACAGGCCGGTATACTTTACTGTTTCTTGCAGATGCACGTGCAACAGAACAATCAGTCACTCTAGTCGAGAGGTTCTTGTTGATAATACGCATCGTGAAATATTACTGTTGGTTCTTCGTGAGCCTCATGCGGATTTGTTGAGCTCGCGCTTGCAAATCACGCTGTAATATACGATTTTTTATAATATATATACATATATATATATATATTTTATTAGTTTTGTGACGTATCATTTATATTATAACACTAAATTAGA
>SHCU01000006.1:1113022-1133220 GCA_004307685.1 Ceratina australensis
AATCACGCTGTAATATACGATTTTTTATAATATATATACATATATATATATATATTTTATTAGTTTTGTGACGTATCATTTATATTATAACACTAAATTAGACGCATAAGTAGACACACTGGCTTTGACAAAAAAGAAAAACCCCCCGATTGGTGAAATTTCTTTTAAAACATAGCAAAATAGACATGAGAGTACAAGTACCTTGTACTTTACACTGCTTTATATACATATATTTTATACTTATATATGTAACTCGCGAGATTCTAGCCACCATCTCATACATGATGATTACACGTAAAAATGAAGATAGTAGAAAATTTGCATAGAAAGAAAGGAAAAAGAGAGATGAATTCTTCGACGTGAGAAAAAGATACAATAATTACGGAAGTCCGGTCGTAGACGCATTCATATTTTAGAAACTAAGTACTTTTTCCAATGGGGCGTGTTCCTAGCAGAGAGTCTAAATTTTTTTATGCATATGTCCACAAGAATGTCCACGTATTCGAGAGAATCACGTTCCTAAGCGTTTCAGGAAGCACGTTCCTCTAAGAGATGCGCGAATCAAAGCTTTTACATAGTGTGCGCAAAATATACTTGCTATATATATACTTATATCATCTTCTACCAATTCAGGTTTTTTACAGAAGCCAAGTTCTTCTCGCCAATTATATTCTTTATACGGGTATTTAGAAAGAAGATTTGTAAGCGAGCCAATTAAAGCTGTAATTAGGCTCTCATTCATTTATTTATTCTAGAGTCGAGTATCTACGAAAAGACACTGATGATTTTACTCATTCGCTTAAAAAATTCAAAAGGGAAATACTATTTTAAAGAGATCTTCCAAGACTTCGACAAATGCAATATTTTATATGTGCAATTTTAATGCGTCGTATTTTTATTGCGCATAGACGTACGTACATTCCTCATCCGATACAGTAGACTACGTTCAGTAGTCCCCGCAGCAGCTATTTTTTAGATTTCCCAAACTCCGTATATTTCAAATCTAAAAGCAGCTTTAGTGCAACAAAGAGACTAGATTCTGTCTCATACCTTCAATAAAATACTATACGCTTCACCCTTTGAAGTGCTGCATTTTATGTCACTCAAAAAAGGAAATGATGAATTTTACTTTCGACTTGAATTTCTATTCGAAGATTTCTGTCTCACTGCCGTTTAACAATATTTTTCTATAACTAATTCCTATATCTTTGTAACACATCTCGATAAAAAATATTGGGAAAACACAAAAATAATGCATGCTTCAAAGGGTTAAAACGGACGGAAATATTTGGCAGTACAAAAATACTCGGTAGATCCCGCATTACACGCTACGGATATTTTGCGAGTTACTAATACCGTATAATCAAGGTCGACAGACAAGTCTGACAAGTGTTCGATAAAAAGATGGAGCCGTGCATGAGTATTATCTAAAGCAAGACGGCAAAAACGAAAATGAAAGAGAACGAGAGAAGAAATTGTAAAATGAAAATATACATAGAGAAGAAATAATGATCACGTCAAGATACTTTCCCGGAAGTGTTCTTCGCGCTTTAACAGAGCGAACAAGGCTATTAAATTAATCGTATGCATGTTTCAGTGTGCGCGTGCGTATGCGTGTCTGTACATGTACGTGTGTATGTATATATAACCACCCATGTGTATTATATCGTAAATAATTAGATATCTTTAATTTTTATATCGCATTTAGCGTTAAGACGCACCTCTGTTTTGTACATTCGTAAAACGTGTAAAAACAAACTTTCCGCGACTGCGACATATTATTATTATTATTATTATTATTATTATTATTATTATTATTATTATTATTATTATTATTATTATTATTATTATTATTATTATTATTATTATTATTATTATTATTATTATTATTATTATTATTATTATTATTATTATTATTATTATTATTATTATTATTATTATTATTATTATTATTATTATTATTATTATTATTATTATTATTATTATTATTATTATTATTATTATTATTATTATTATTATTATTATTATTATTATTATTATTATTATTATTATTATTATTATTATTATTATTATTATTATTATTATTATTATTATTATTATTATTATTATTATTATTATTATTATTATTATTATTATTATTATTATTATTATTATTATTATTATTATTATTATTATTATTATTATTATTATTATTATTATTATTATTATTATTATTATTATTATTATTATTATTATTATTATTATTATTATTATTATTATTATTATTATTATTATTATTATTATTATTATTATTATTATTATTATTATTATTATTATTATTATTATTATTATTATTATTATTATTATTATTATTATTATTATTATTATTATTATTATTATTATTATTGTAACTACCATTATTTTTATTATTCCACACTTTACAAGTATCGATTTTGTCATAGAATCAAGTGTTTGTTAACGTACATTCGATTGAGCTAAGCTTACCCGCAGCAAAATGATGTACTGCCAAAAAAAGGAACCCTTCAAGTGTATAAATATACTGAAAGTTTATAAACTTTTCATTAGAATGTTTATGTAGTTACTCCTGAGCGCTGTCTCTATATTTTTCATCTACCTATATACTTGTCACAAAAATATTTTAAGTTCGAGCACGTTACGTCTATTATTTCATGTTCAATAACTATAAGTACAAATTAAACAGTCCTGACAGTAACACAGAGTAATCAACGTATTTTTCGAATAACGAAGCATTTTATTTATTAGCTGATTGAGCTTAAACGTCTACAGATCACTGAAAACCTGTATGGATTATACATCTTTTGACACTATCTTCAATTTTTTAATTTTAATTTAACGTTCTCGAAAATAGATAACATTATGTGACAGAAAGTAATGTTTACATGGAACTTAACAATTTCTCTTTTAATGATAAGTTCGGACAATTGCGAGCAGGTGGAGGTAAGGGTAGTTTAACTGGTGTGGCCGCTATGTTGTCCCATAATCCGGGAAGCCGAGACCCATCCGAGCCGTTGCATTGCATTCCTGATAGAAAAAAATTTCACTTACAAGCAAGAAACAACAATGAGGATCCTCTAAGTATACTATAATTTGCAACCTAATGGTGCAGCTTCGTACAAGTCACGGAGAGCTTGTACACGAACTTTGGTCCATTCGATGCTTTTATAGTTAGATGAGATGCCTTGTTCATCGTTAGTTGGTTGATTCTCCCATTCCCGAATGTATCGAAAGTACGTTCTGAGAGCATCGTCGCTGATAGCGCTCTTGCAAACCTGTGAGTTTTAAATCATAATTAGAATTTGCTACAGAGAGATCTGTAATAATCACGCACCTCTAGCCGGGCGTTAGGGTAATAATGAATGTAATTCACACACATTTCATCAGAAATAGCGAATCCACCCAAAGTAACGTTCTCTCTATTCACCGTATTGTACGTACAAGTTGTTATCAAAGAGTCCCCCTGCAATCAATCATACACTTGCAAATAATTACTTTGTTGGGGCGATGACATAAATAATTATCATTTGTTCTTACGGGGAGAATGACGACAGGCTTCGGTAAAAGTCGAATTTCTTGAAAGTGTGTCGAATAATGATTATCGTAATTCAACATAGGCAATTCCTCACCGTCCCTGATGTGTCGAGTCACGACTCTCGTGCCCGTTAAATGCGTATGAAGTTGAGACGCGAACACGTGAATACCGTGCTGCGGTAGGCCAACACCTGTACACTCTTGTATACAGTGTCCCGATAAAGTAAACGCTTCCTGCAATTTCAATAAACATGAAACGATTCTTGAAATTATCAATTCTATTTTAATAATGTACTTGTTGCGGAGGAATCGCCATTTTATCCGTGTATTCTAAACCCAGTTCTATCACACCGGCGTCATACTTCCGAAGACTCTTAGTAAGAATAAAACGAATTCCAGAGGAATCAATGTTCCCATTCTGCAGCTCAGGATTATTGTAATGAACCTCTAGCATTACGTAGGGATTGAAATCCTTCCCACCGATAGAGAGGCCAACTTCCTCTGGATAGACGAAAGCGTCCGCTCCCATTGCCCATGCTGCCAACACTTTTTTACATATCTAGCAAATTAATAGAACAGTGATGATTTTTTATGTGAAAATGTTGTATTTGATATAATTACAGTATTCATAAATTACTATCGTACTTACTTGAGTTTTCTCTGGTCTGTTAGCTGCATCGCAAGGACCATCGTACATAGGAATTTGCACATTCGGCGAACCAGCGCAATGAAAAATCTCCATATGATGCACTAAGTGATCATTTCCCGTTTGTATAACTGGGCCAAACTGAAGAATATGATGCCTAAAAGCGTTGATATAATGAAGAAATTAATAACATTGTTACAGGTTTTGATTGACTCACTTTTGACTCAAAACTGGCGGCAGTTTTTGTACGCGGCACCAGTAAGTCGTTTCCTTATTTGGCACTTTTACATGGTCAGCCAGCACCTCTAATTGCCAGGCGTTCGAAGGAAAAGTCGGTTTCTTGTGAAGTATCCTGATCAATTCTGTTCTGGACATACCAGAAGCTTCTGCGTCGGAGATTTGCAAACCAGCTAGAGACGAGAGCGGTCCCAAACCCTTCAGCCAGACCAAATGCGTGGTGCCTCTCTACAAATAAAATCGCCTCAGAGGAATCAGTTTAATAATCTTTAATATTCAATACTTCACTTCAACTTATGAATGAACTGTTTTTAAAAATTGTGTTAAATAATTCAGTTTCACGCACTTCCATAATATAATCGTTCTCATCGCAAGTGTCGAATTTCCTCGAGAAAGTAAACTTTGTTACATTTCCTCTTCTTCTCCATGCGAAATTTTCACAATCCTGTTGTTGATCCAGATTTAACTTTCCTTCATTATCCGCCCAAGCGTCCTGGAATCACGATATTTTCTTTAGAATCTCTTCGAGAACTCTTTCATTTTTTTAATAATGTCCCAAAGGCATATATTTGCGGTACTTGTAGTTGAATTTGGCGATGCCAATCAATCCATAGGATGCAGTAATCAGCTGGATTAAATTCTCCGTAATTCGAGAAACCGATTGCGAACCAGGTGTTATCGGCGCCTACGTAATGGACTTCGGAGACTATGGTCTCGCTCATGAAATCGACTCTAACGATAATTAGAAATACTCAGGTGTAATTAAATGAAATAATTAATTTTCCAAATTAACGTAACGTTACAGAGAACTTCATATCTGAAGATCATGTATAAATATATTCCCTCTAATATACCTCCAATGAAAAGTAGCTTCTGAGCCAAGCGGTACAGTATGAATATGTTTCCTCTCAGAATATTCTCTTCTATTTTGAAATCCTATACTTTGGTGATTGTGCCACGGTAAGCAAGAGGCATGTTTTAAAGAAAGTAATATCAATAGATAAAACTTCCAGAACATTTTACAATCGAAGATGTGCTTCGCAATGCTTTCGAAGTTAGTTATTTGTTAGGTCTTGTGGTTTATGAACCTTCGTCTACGCTTCGTCGATTTTTACTGACAGAATCCGGAGGATCTGGAAGGATGAAGACTTCGTACGCCGCAATCTTTGCCGCCGTGTCCTTACGGCGCGCAAGCGTGGCTCATGCGCCTGTCGGGTGATAGACATGGTCGGTAATACCGAGCAATAAGTGCAACGGATAATTGGAATACATAACTCTGTTACAAGTTGATTTACTTAGAACTCAATCATTGGTGTTTCAAGTTAATTTCAAGTAAGGAAGGAAACAAGGCTATCTAAGTCACAAGATTAGAATTTCCAGTTTTTATGTAATTCCTTAAAATTTCCACTCTTAATTATTATAATTTACAAAAATACAAATTTAAAAGATTTCTCTTTTACTGACGTCACGTAGTTTATCACTATTTCCAATTTCTATTCATATTCTTTCAAGAATCTTGTGCGCAGGGTTAAAAAGACCGACTCCAATGTTTCTTGATAATGGAATGCCGTAGGGCGGCATATTGCATTCCAGTTGCGGCGCGTGCTGCTCCTTCCAACCGTAATCAAGACATTCCGCAGTTCTTATTGAGAGAACAATTTTCGCGAAAGGCCTCATTTAAATCGAACAAATGGTTCTCATGTAATGCCAAAAATTGATTCCAAATATGGTAAATATCATTATTCTTTCTTCTATTGAAAAAGAAAGTGTAGCGTATTGAATACGTGTAATACATTGAAATAAACTATGATATTAAACTAAAGTTTGTGTTTGAAATCATTAGTTCTATTAACAAGAATAATACATATAGGATATATAAATTTAAAGGATAAAATAAAAATCTATGAACGTTAATTTGATGCGATTTGCGACTAGATTTTTCAGGAAAGTCAACGTCCGACCGTGAGAGCAACCAGACCATCGTGTTTCACACGACGACGATCACGTCGCGTCGGCCAAGAGAAGGATTTAAACCCATTCATTGATCCGAAGGAACGAAGGCTGCCCAAGTCTTCCTTTTCTTTGAGAAGGGTGAAGAAGTGCAGGTACAAAGTTGCAAGGGAGAACGCCGACCAACTATATTTTAGCAGAGAAAACCGTAAATTCTACGAACACAAATAGATAATTATCAATAACTATTACTCTACTTTTCCTTTATTAAATATAAGTTCATTACTCATGATTGCGCAATGTTACAAGAACTAGTAAGAAACTGAAATATACAGATAATTCGTCTAATTGATATGAATAAGCGACAAGGAATTTGACTCGCTTCTTGAATGCGCTCTTAGTAAAAATAGAAGCATACATACATACATAGATATATGCATATGTACGCGGATGAATTCGGTTACTCTCAGAATTTTCGTAGAACGAATTGTAACGTCCGTAAACTAATGAAACTCGATCGAATTTGACTGAAAATTTGTATCGCTACAGACGTCTGTACTCTATTACTATTGCGTAACCAGTTTATTAAACTGATAACACCAAGCGGCGTCATCGAACGAACTTATGACTCAATGAAAATTGCGTGTCTTATCTCGTTATCGTGTTTTACGATTTTTTGTTTCCTTCTTTGCGAACTATACGAACTTTTGAGAATTCGCAATGACTTCAGTTTACTGCTGCGAGAAAAGAAGGGCAAATAAAAAATTGGAAAATTCACGTGACACTGGCGGGTTATAAATAAATTTACATCAGGGATAGAAGATAAAAGTGGCACTCGAAAATCGATTGCAGTCGTCGAGAAGTGAAAGATTGATGATTCCATCGCGCTTTAGTAGCTGTTAAAGTGTACTTGACAAAATTAATTGTATCCACGCGTCTAAAGTATCATGAGACGAAACTTCAAACATGTGACAGTAATTTATCAAGATAAGTTTATTGCACGTAGTTATGTAAACCTAAAATCCGATTGAAATAAAAAGACGTAAAATGTCAATTAAAACTGAATAAGAGTCGTCGTTATACAATTTTATGAGTTTCTAGGAAAATTAATTATATAAAAGACGTCTACAATACTTATGTTACAAAACTTAAAAAACTAAAATAAATATCCGAATTTTTTGTTCACTAGCTTATACTTTTATTATTAGTAACATATAAAATGATAGAAAGATAAGACTGTAAGCAGAAATCGTGATATAAACACTGTATCTAAATCAATCTTTTTAAATAGCATAAATCTATTCGCATTTAAATGTTTAGTTTTCTGCAGGCACTGATATGCAGAATTATTATTGCACCCGACCGTGTTAATCTCTTTGTTTAACGACGTGGTTGTAATTAGTATTCACCTACGTAGTAACAATATTGTTCTGGATTCCAATTGTATGAGATCGAGTGCAATTCTATCAACCGGAGCGCATCTATGTCCTTATATACTCAGTTGCACTCGGTGGACTAAAATTTTCAATTAGCTCCAATTAAAACTCGTTAAGTATCAGCGCCTGACGACCGCGTTTCCAAAGAGCACCGCGTTAGTTTGCAGTACCGTATAGAAACTTACTACTAAACAGACTGCAGATTACACTATATCGGCCGTGAATATAAAACATATTTGGCGAATTAAAGAAGTATTAGAATGATATTGAATGATAAAACTTCTTATTAGAATGATAAAACAAATGGCTATTTTGAATGCACTTTTAAATTGATAACATGAATATTTGTTGCATACAAACCGAATCAATTCATTCGCAATTCATGCTCCTATTTATTAATTAATTTTATGTTAATTTAATTCAATTGAAGGAACCATAAAACGCAAGGGAACTGTAAATAATATCAAATGTTCAGTGTGAACTGAAACAGAAATTGCGATGCATGTAAATTATCTGCATAAGTGTCAACGTAATATACAATCTCTTATTGTTAGGTACACGTAATTAAATCTGAATGAAAACAAAATCGATAAGAATCGGTGGAAGCGTAAATGGCAAGTGAAGGGGGAGCGGCGCCAGTGTTCCTCTTGCAATTAACAATGGAAAAGTTCGCGAAACATCAAGCAGCCGGAGCCGAGGAAAGCGAATTGATGATAACGGTGTCGCGACGGGCAGGGCGCCGCGACAACATGACCCAGCATTGGTGACGACACAAAAGCAACAGGCCTTCTGTTGCCGGTTGGCGTCTTGGCAACTTGGAAGGTGGTAAGGGAACCGTGCGACCGGCTCGACAAAATTGCTTCGGCAATTCGGATTCAGTAGTGAAGCAGCTCGCGCCTGGACTTCAGTGTCGGAGCAACTGGTCCACGTCGTTAAGCGGCAACAAAAATCCACGCGAAAGGAATGTAATCTCCGTACGAATGACCAATCTCTTACCCGTGTACGACGCGTTGCAGTACAGACATCCATCGATCGCCCACGGTGAGTAATATTACATTTAAATGAATCAATGGGACGATTCACGGATGACCCACGCGACGTATAGAAATACCTCAATAGTACGACAAATTTCTTGAAAGACTTGCACGTGGCTAAGCTTCTATCGTTTTAGTCAAAATTAACTTTCCTACAACCGGCGAAATGTTTTTCAATTATTCTACTGTTAGCCTCTGATTTGAAATGAAATGCAAGAGTGCATATTCGCTCACGTGGTGGAAACTTGTGACTCCCGCGCTCTTGGTTCATGCGGGGTCATTCCCAGTTCTTCGAACTAGGAAGTAGTGTCAGCAATTTCCTTTCCTTTTTGATGTTTTTAGTTCCTTGTAAAATTGTCCAATTTTTTCTTAATACTTTGATATTCATATCTTGTAGCATTGTGTTCGAAAAAACCTATACATGCAAGATTTTACGAGCTTCTTTTTGTAAACGTTTCTTGATAATATGCCTGTCACTTTATAGCTGGTTTTTACTTGCCTTCCTGTTTGAGGTTTTAGGCACGTGTGCCGCGGTTTTATATTATCACACATTTTTAAATATTGGCATTTAAACAAGAAATCCTATATTGTACCTCTATTTAAACTTATTTTCATTGCCAACTAGCTCTAAACTTATGTGGACAATGATGACTCAGGTCGATAATTGGCGAGTGACAAGGAGGTCGAAGAAATCGTAATTCTGTTCTACATACGTAGGCTTGAATCAAACGTACACCCACGTGGTGCATTTCCGGTTTTACAAACACGCAGCATATTCATCTACGGTCACTCATTTTTTTAAATCGATCGTTTATTTTTATATTAATTGAACAAATTCAAATAATTACTCGATAATTAGTGCCTTCGTTTACTATCCCATATCCGACTTTCCTTCGAACCCTATGTAATTTTTTCGTTTTGCAAGGGTACGTCACGATTTCACGTAGTTATGAGATAAAATAGTACTGCACTCATCAATCACGAATTGAAATGTAAGTCGTATTACAGCATCGTTTCAATTTAAATTTATAAACGCGGCAGCATTTTTAATTGCTAATTAACTTCATTAAGCTCGATCTATACCACGCAGGTAATACTCCTAGAAGAATTAATATAGGCAGCTAATCCAGTTCAAGTAGTATGCATTTGGAGTAAGTTTTTTCTTCATCGCCACACCCAATTCCAACAGATTATTACTCAAGCATTTTATAAAATTACATGTGTGTACGTGCACAAGTATTCCGATTAGAATTTGATGCGACCGCAAAGTTTTTGTATAATGAAAAATGTGATCGCAGAAGAAATCGTGAACGTAATTTTTAATCAATCTGGTATCGTATTTGCAAATAAAAAATTAAGTAAGACGTTGCATCAGACTGGCACGATGGAAATGTTTGTGAATTCAGTACCGTAAACTGCACATACAAATACATGTAGCCTTCTCTTCGCAAAATGAGAGAAACTTTACGCACAGCTGTCGCATGGAAGTAATAAAATCTCATAAAATCTCATGGAGGTAGTAGAACCTTATAAAATCTTATGGAAGTAATAAAAATTTGTAATACTTGGCTCTCGTCAGGGATGAGATTTCCTTCTGATTGTTTTGAAACTTTGAAGGTAAAGAATCGAAAAAGCTATAATCTGCTTAACTCCCAATACTCTTTCACGACGAGATAATACTCACCTGCTGGGTAAATTAGGGAATGCGCTGATGATATTTTCTGTTATATTGTGTTCTTAGATAATAAATAATTTACAACAGAAAACTATAAAGATAAGTAAAGTACCAAGTAACATAGGAAGTTGTTTAAAATAATTTTGAAGAACAGAGAAACTCAACTGGGAAAGATATGGGAAAAGCCATCCCTATGTAATTAACGGAAATAAGAAAATATCGCAAGTTTCGTTTAAACTACCAATTTCATAATTGCGCAGTATTGCATGACGTATAAATAAACGAATGATAATTGAAAGAAACTAAATGCGTCTAATTGCAAGTATCAACGCGAAGACCGTGAATTAGCATTGGCCTTAAACTTCGTTCTGAATTCATGGTCTCAATCTCACGATCCCACGCGGGCTTCTTGTCTAGGAACAAGTCTACGAAATAATTGCAATAAAAATTAAATGACTAATACAGCATATCGTGTAACGGTCTGTCAAGTAATACTATAAATAAATAGTCGTCAAAGAATCTTTTAGTATTACCTACATCGTTCCTCAACAACTGAAACTGTGCAACATGGTTACGATATTAATAGTAACAGCGTTTAATACACGTGTGTAATTACGACTGCCAAATACTCGGAGAGAATGTAAGTCTTCAACTTATTCCTTCATGCCAGCAAAATGATTGAATTAGATGTTAAAAGTTATTTTGAATAAAACTCGTAAAAGGCTGATCTATCCGTAGTACTTTTGAATGATCTGTTCACGGTAATAGGACAATTAATAGAAAGCAAGCGCTATCCAGTTGTTACGCGATAGATCTTGATTTTTCGTTCCCAATTGATTCCGTCCTTGATTCCTTTTACGATCTACCGCTGAATGATATACCATTATTATTGTTTTGTAACAATATCTGAATTGAAAAGGCTGTGAGGTAACAAGTAATGTAATTCTTCGGATAACAATATAACGTAACATAGGGAAAATGTTATTGGTAAATAACATATTTTCCGCGTTGTCTAACGTAAGAGTATCACGTTGAAATAATTAAAGAGTTCTTCGACCTATGATATACAGATTGAGGATGACCAATCGATAGATCAGATAGAATGGAAAATTGTTTATGATTGTTCCAGTGACCACGGGACAAGCGCGTATCAGCAGCTATTAAAGCGCCTGTGGAAGCCGGACACCAAGCGTCTGTAATCGATGGGTTGAGAACGCGAAATTCGTGCTTTTCAGCTTTCTTCTCTTCTTGTAACCAAGGTGTATAGCTTACCGATGAGCCATGCTGAAGGTAGTAGGTGCCTCCTGGCTGCAGACACGCATCTCAACTTACATCCTCGTCGCCGTAGCTCTGCTGGGAATTGGAGCTATAATTCTCGGTGAATTCGGACAGTAAGTCAACAAATTCAACCCTCAATCAATAAGATTAGTTATATAAAATATTTCTTCATTTAACCAATATATACATACATTTTAATCATAATAATATAAATTCTTGATCAAACAGGTGTGCTATACATATACTTTTATGATAATTATTATTTTATTCATTCATTCTGCATATTTATAATTTTTGTGTAACATTTATTTTCACTATATATATAGTACAAAATAAAATTTCTTCGATTGATCACACAGATTAAATTAAATTTAGACAAAATGACCTGGTTTGACATCTTAAATAATTTAACATACGGGTTAGTGTAAAAACAAAATTCTAAAAAATTCTTATGTTTCGCGATAATTATTAAGTCCGGTACAACGGCACGTGTACAATGCGTGCAACGAATTGCACCGATCAAATGTGTCAGCGCTGTTTCACTGACAAGTTGTCAGTGGTAAACGAGCTCGATGAGGGCGGTCGCAACGTAGGATCGAATATCATAACGTCTGGCTTCTCGGATTTGCGATCCTCCCTATCGCACGTCAAGTGTACAACACCAGACTCATTTCTGTGAAGTGCGAATACCCTCCGTTGCCCCGTGAACACACGTCACGGGGTTTATTTCGTATACCACGCGCGAGTCATAATTTTGTTGAACAGATATGATACTTGCTACGTTTTCAGAACGTGTTCGATGTCATTGTTTGCATCGGTCAGTAGATATCACCTGCGTGTGGTCTGCAGAGAATATATGTATTTTGAACAAACTAAAGTCTGATTGAATCTCTTTTACTAGTATTTTTAAAATAAGTCACTTTATTAATTATTTGATCGATGGAAAAGTTCTGACTTGAAATAAAACATTATTTCATTTAGATTTTATCAATATTCAGATCAAAATCACTATTTTTAAATCGAACAAATAATTTCTTTTATTATAGAAAGATTGTCGGCTACTGTTCTTAAATGAATATTATTGGTTATTGACAGTGTCGAACAAGATGGTACTTATTCAGCTACCGTATCATGGAACCGTAAAGGAGGGTACCGCATTGACTTTTGGGGCCAAGGCAATGATCTATCGGCCGTGCCATTGCACGCTGCGCGAGCGTATTATAAAACTGGAATTTTTGAACATGGGTAGGTCAACGTGAATTTATTATTAGTAAACTTACACGCACCATACAAAATACATAAGTAAATAGCAAAAATAAGAATACAAACGTTTTGTTGAAGCTGTTGAATTTTTTCAGATGGTCTTACATAGAAATAGAAACATCATCAAAATATCCAGATAGCGTGCAAGCTTACGCTGCTGGGCTGCTGGAAGGCAGCTTAACTTGGCAATTAATTCATCATCATTGGTACAACACTATAAGACCCGAATGCGAAGCAAAACCCGCTGAATGCCTAAAGTTAACGCGTTATCTTCGAGACAATACTGCCGTTATCCGCGAACACGCTGAACTCAAGGAAGCCAACGATCCTTTTTGGCACATGGTATGCAATTATTTATGCATGTCTTTAAAACGAAAGGATGTTGGAAATCTAACTCAAACTGATTCCTCAATTATGAAGAAATAAAATACAAATTCAATAAAGAAATAATTATTACTTTATCGATCCTTGCTTAGGTACGATTATTTTACATGCAATTGGATGGCCTGGAAGCTGGGTGGAAATTCGCCGTACGTCGGAGCCGCGTGTCGGTGTCATTGGAATCTGAAGATTTTCTTTGGCTTGCTCTCGCTTCCGATTTACCTGGTCTCCAACAAATATTCAATATTTCTGATCCCCTAATGAGCTCTATGATCTTTTTTAAGTCACTTCCAAGAGATAACTCGGAACCTTTAATCGCGATCGGTCACCAAACGACAGCACCGTAAGTAATTTTTTTTAATTTCAAAAACTTTTGAACGTCACTAATGTAAAGTTCGCATTTCTAAGCAGCTAGGATATTCGTAACAAAGTGGGTATAAATGTTCTAAATTGTCATTGACGATTTTTAAACAGCTATATCATTATGAAATTGTAATGCGAAACATGTTTTTATTTTACAGATATTCTCAGATGTTGAGGCTATTGAAAAAATATACATTCGGCTACCATGTACTACCTACAATAAAAACCGCTGCTTTGACACCTAGTCGGTCAATTGTAATGTCATCTTACCCTGGAGCATTATCATCCCGAGACGAATTCTACATGATGTACGGAGAAAACCGTGAGCTTATTATTACCGGAACACCTTTGCTAGTAACTAACCGTAGCGAATGGAGCCTCTTGTATCCGAAAGATTATGTACGAACTTTTCCGCACTAATCTTTTAACACGTTTACGATGGGCAGTTAATACCTATCCTAAGGGACAGATAAGTCGGTCATAAAATGAACCCGTTATATAAATCGTTGCGAAAATAAAAGGAACGGAATTCTTGTTGCAATTACTGATCTACCTAAACTAGAATAATTGTTTGAATAGATCGAATTTTACGAGTGTACTAAATCACTTACATCGGAATTTTAGAAGACGAAACCGTCCCATGGTGAGAGCAGTAAATTCAGGTTCCATCGTAAACATGTTAACATTTCAATGTTTACTAGAAAATAAGGAGAAAAATTATATTGTAGGTAATGCTCAGTGTGAGACTGATGGTAGCGAATCGGCTGGCGACGGGCAGTCAATCCTGGTTCAACACGATCTCCCATCAGAACGGTGGTACATCTGCATTGCACTGGATCTGCTTCGAGCCACGTTCGACGAGCATGCTTCTGGTAGAACAATTACCGCGGATCACCGTCGCGACGAATTACACGGAGGAGTTTAAGAAAACCGGTTTCATATCGTATGTCGGTCATCCGTACTTCCAGAGCATTAGGGATACCGTACGACCCAGTAAGAGGGACGCGAATCTCACAAAAATTCGTTTAGCGCGTTTGCAGGAGAATGTCACCACGTTCGAGGAGTTTGGAAGCGTGATGCGTGGGTGCAGCCAGGAGGATCGCGTACGAAATTTGCAAATTTCGGATCCGTTGCAGAAATTGACGGAACGCGGAGATCTGGACGACACCAACGCGCCATATGGCATAATAGACACAAAGATTTTGGCGGTTGGTGTAGACGGCATTGAGAGATTCGATGCAACTTCCGGTCCCAACACAATATTTAAGTGGTCAGAAAATTTTCCGAATATTTCGCATATAGGCCACCCGGATACTTTCAACTTCGAAAGCATCACACCAAAATGGGTGTGGATCTGACTAAATCTCATTTAATTAACACTATCCAAGTATAAATAATATCTCCCTTTTCTAACTTTATTTTTAAACTATACAATTAATTATTATAAACCGTCAATTCCTCGCAATCGGATCTTCCTTTTACTTTAGACACAATGTTTAGTAACGATGTTTTTAAATATTTTTGTAATTGGTTCGTATGTTAGCCACCTGTGGTGAATTTTATTAAATAAAGTAAAAAACTGACGTACTCTGATGTTTTTTTCACTTTTGACATAATGCTTAGAAATGTATTTTTAAATAGTTTTGTAGCTGATACAAATGTTAGCGGCTTGTCGTTGCGTTTTACTAAATGATATAAATATCTGCACCGATTTATTGCGCTTTTTTTAAGACCCTGATCTCGATACGAAGAGACACAATATGAATTTGAACGAAACAATCATGGTGCTACCATCTAACAATATTCAAGCGAAATTACGTTTGTTGTCAATAACACGTGCTTACATATTAAATCATATCTTGCAATTTGGATGATAGTTACAAACGTTATGAGTGTTTTAAAAATGTAAGTATTGTAATTGAAAGTAGTAATATTTTCAGACATAATTAAAATGTAATTGCAAAATGTGATACTTCCGTGTCTCTCAGGGTCATCATTTATTATTAACATATTTCATTACTACACGTAAACATCTTATTTAATTATCGCAATTATGGAACATGAGCATGAAGACCCAGATGCTGAAAACGAAACAATAAACACCAATGGTATTGTGGGTGAACATTTATCAGAAAAGGTTAGACTACGAGATCCTTACATATTTCAAACACTGTGCCTGGTTCATTAAAAAAATATTTATTTTACAAGAAATACAATATTATTAGGTTTTGTCTATAAGAAGTGAGGCAAGTATTCTTTGTGAGGCATCAAAGGAAATTGAAGAGCTTGTGAATGCTAATGCACAAAATAAAAGTAGTACAGATAAACAAAATACTGGTATTCAGGACTGTAACAAAGACTGTTCAAGGCAGCAAGAAATAGAAAAACAAGTTTCAACTGGAGAGATTACACCATTCCAAGCAATTGAACAACAGACTGATTCATTAAGAACTAAAGGGTACATATTAATGATAAAATCATCATGAAAGAATAATAAAAACTCATGTAAACATCTATTTTTCCAGGACATTTAATAAAATTTCTCATTTACTTGATCTAGAAAAGTATCTAAGGCAGCAAGCTGAACTAGCGAAACAAAGAAAACAATTAAAAGAATCTTCTAAGGTTTCTAAACATACAGTCTCAATTAAGAAGACAAAATTACATAAAGAATATAAACTAGTGGAAAAAATAAAACCTAAAGCTAACAAAGGAAAAAAAGTCTTAGGACATGAAATACTAAAAAATACAGATGAAACTGGAAATGCAGAACTTGATGAAACTAATAATTTATCTGGTCCAACAAGACATACAAGAAGTACATTAAATTCTTTTCCAAGCGTCAGAGACAATACTAAAGGACTATTGATTGAAGATGTTAACAAGAAATCTTCAAATGCAGGAAGTGATTCTGGTAGTGAATATGCACCAAGTGATGAGGAAAATGATTCAGGTTACTATTGCTATTAAAGTTGAACATGTAAAGAGCTCAATATTTATTGAAGAATTAAATGCTTTTTATCTTATAGAAGAAGAAGGACCAACAGCTAAAAAGAGAAAGTGTACTACGAAAGTTGTTTATACAAATAGAGGTACATATTATCACTGTAACATAATAATAATGAATCATATTGTATAATGTGATTTTTAGTTTTTGATGATGGAGATGAAGAAATGTATAGACAAAGGGTAGAAGAACATGGTTTTCCAAAGGATGAATTATACCATAAAGTAGATAATTTATTTAAAGTTCCACAGTCCATATGGAAAAGGCTATATAAGTATGACTGATACTACATTACATGATTTATTACTGGTTTTTCATGAAGTGAATTATCATAAATTTCCAGGTATCAAAGAGTTTCTGTACAATGGTTATGGGAACTCCATTCTCGCGGGTTAGGTGGACTCCTCGGTGATGAAATGGGATTAGGAAAAACTGTACAAGTGATTGCCTTTCTTGCCGGTTTAGATTCTAGCGAATTACTGTCCGATGGCGGCAGGTATAAATTTCTTTTTCTGATCCTTATAAAAGAACTTTATGTCATAAGTTAGAGTACCAAGTTTTTAATTGCAGATTCAGAGGACTAGGACCTACAATGATTATTTGTCCAGCTACGCTTATGGAGCAATGGGTAAAGCATTTTCACGAATGGTGGCCTATTCTAAGAGTGGTCGTTTTACATCAGTCAGGGACTTATAACGGTATAAGTATAGAAACCACATATTGATCAATACACTTATATTATCAGCGACTGTACTTTATAGGAGATTTAGAATATTTAATGCATTCTTTGAAATCCGGCGGCATACTAGTTACATCTTATACGAGTATGCTCAAGCATAAAGATTTACTCATAGCCAATCAATGGCATTATGTTATACTCGATGAAGGTCATAAAATAAGAAATCCACAAACAAAGGTGTTTTATTCCTCCTAATCTTAATTCACGAATCAATTTACTAATTATGATAGAAGATAATTACAAATGTTTTCAATAGATCAGCAAAGCAGTGAAGGAATTTTCAACACCACATCGACTGCTGCTAACGGGCAGCCCTATGCAAAATTCATTGAAAGAATTATGGTCTCTTTTTGATTTCATTTTACCTGGAAAGTTAGGCACTCTACCTGCGTTTCTGGAACATTGCGCGGGACCCATAACTCGTGGCGGATACTCGAATGCTACTCCTTTGCAAGAAGCCACTGCGCTTCAAGTTGCTACAATGCTCAGAGACGCTATCACACCATATATGCTTAGGAGAACAAAAAACGATGTTCAACATCATGTCAGTTTACCAGAGAAGAACGAGCAGGTTTGCATTGTGTCACGTTATATCGCTCAGTAATTTATAAACTTCTGCATTTATTTATATTTCGTAGATATTGTTCTGCAGTTTAACAGAAGAACAAAAGAAACTATATAAAAAATATTTATGTTCCGGGGAAGTTAGTTACATACTACAAGAAAGAAATCCAATGGAAAGTGGAAGATACAGAGCTCGTTTATTAATTGCATTATCAGCACTCAGAAAAATATGCAACCATCCCGATTTGTTTCTCTATACCAATCCAGTTGATTCCGATGAGGATATTGATATATCGGAAGAATCATTGGAAAAATTTGGCTTTTGGAAACGCTCCGGAAAGATGACAGTAGTTCGATCACTTCTAAAAATTTGGAGCAAACAAGGGCACAGAGTCTTACTCTTTACCCAAGGAAGACAAATGATGCATGTTTTGGAATCCCTTCTACAAAGCGAGAAATATACTTATTTGAGGATGGATGGAACTACGCCAATGACGCAACGACAAGAAACTATCCACTTATTTAATACGAATCCATCATACTTCGTTTTTCTACTTACTACTCGAGTTGGTGGATTAGGAGTAAATTTAACCGGAGCAAACCGGGTGGTTATTTACGATCCAGATTGGAATCCAGCAACTGATGCTCAAGCAAGAGAACGTGCATGGAGAATTGGTCAAAATAAAAGAGTTACTATTTATCGACTTATTACTGCGGGTACTATAGAAGAAAAGGTATAATTAACAAAATTTTGAAATGTTTCTTCAAACCAATATAAATTATAATTCCTGAAAAATAATGTATTTTAGATGTATCACAGACAAATATTTAAATTGCTTCTTTCAAACAAAGTGTTGGAAGATCCACGACAGCGTAGACTGTTTAAAACAAACGATTTAGTTGAACTTTTTAATTTCAATGAACCCATCGACGGACATTCGAGTGAATCAGATCGACTGTTTAAAGACTCAAAATTAATCCCAACAACAACCAGATTTTCATTGAACAAAATTGAAAAAATGCAGAAATTAGCGACCAGTCTTAGCAAAAGTATAAGTAAAAATTCTGTTACACAACCAGCCGATATTTCAGAGAATTATTCTACGAATAATACTGATCACAAGTCAGATATCTTAGACAAGGATAATGACGTATCTGATGGCTTAATGAAACAAAAGGAAAACGATCAATTTAAGGAAGATAAAAGTACATCTTTGAGTATCGTAGAAAATTGTTGTGTAATAGAATCTTCTGATAAAAATAATGACACAAGCATCGAAAAAAGTAATGAAACAGTTTCAAATAATGCAAGTGAAGATAAAGTGCAGCATAAACACAAACGAAGTAGAAAGAGCTCCAGGTCAGAAAAGCACGCTGTTTCAGCTATTTTCGAGGGTGAACGTATCTCACATTTAATTGGTCGACGTTTAGGAAACTCTCGATCAAACGAATCTAAATCTATTGAAGACGATCAATACGTTTTAGAAAAGTTGTTCGCTAAAGCGAGTAATTATTTTTTACTACATAATTTTTTCTTCTGCAAGATTTGATATTGGTGCACACTGAAATTAAATATTTTTTAGGCGTAACTTCCGCTTTTCAACACGAATCAGTATTATCAAATTCGGGGTATAATTCAGATGATAAGAATCCGATGCAGCGACTAGCGCGTGAAACAGCGCTAGAAAATATGGATAATATACGCAAGTCTCGTAAATGGTGTTGGAAACCTACATGGGACCCTGTGTGAATCAATTAATTTCTTTGTAAATTGTCTATTACAGATAATTAACTTTTTAATTAATTGCGTATACACTTTATTCATTGATTTCTAGATTCATGTTAATTAAATCACTCAAAATATCCATCACGAAAGTAATTTCCAGTTTTTATAATCGTACAGTAGGTAGATCATTAAATACATACTGTTAAAAACAAGTGATTGTACTTTGAATATTAAAAATTATTATCATATCACGTTTTGCATCCTCATGTAGCTTTATACAAGAGCATATTCTAATCTGAGCGTTTATTTAAGTGTTAAATCATTTTTAAGTATCGAAAAAAGTATCGTAA
>SHCU01000006.1:1143567-1182467 GCA_004307685.1 Ceratina australensis
AATGTTCTTAGTCCAATTACATTTAATTAAACTGCATAAAACTATACGTACTGAATTCAATGAAACTGTAAGGCCTAGTAACTTTATTCACATGTTTGCCATACAACGAGTGAAACTCCTGTGCTATGTCTTCAAGATAACTGTATGCAATCCTCTTACTATAGTTTTTTTCACATAAAACCAGATAACATACTTCATTTTCAATTAAATAACTGTAAATCAGAGCAATTAAATCCATCATATCATACAGTTTATCTATCAGGATAAGGAAGATTACTTACTGGAATAAATATGGTCCTGTTTCTATAGTACATCTGGCTGGTGATTGAGGCCCTAATCTCCTGAATAACATCTTTGCCTGATTTTGATAGTCTAAGATATTTCTCCCACTCTAAAACGAGGAATTACATTCAATAATATATTTATGAAGTTATTTACTACAGTTCCAGAAGAAAATAAATTTAAAAAAAATTTGTGATTTTCAATTGAACAATTGTTGATTGGATATATATATTTTCTCGGAACCACTGTTATTTAATGTGATGATGCAGAAAACAATAAAAAAAACTGTAGTAATCAAATTCATTAGCAAATTGACATTTCATCATAACAGATTTCTAACCTGTTCGTCCTCCTGCATGGTAGCTGCTAATGGTAAACCATCTGCTATCCTTGCAATCATCGTCAACAACACCATTTTGATAGAGATTGATCAATCTTCTCTTTGCAAGTGTAGGAAGTAAATGTTTTGCTAAACAAACGGCGCCTCTACCATCTGCAATCCATTTACACTTATTTACGCGGAACTGCAGCCACTGTGTGACCAATTGGCCAAACGTCCACTCTCGAGATACCACGTCATGTCAGAAAGGAAATGAGAGTCGAGCCGAGTTTTCGGCGTCCCCCTTGTGCTCGATTCGAAAATGTTGTTTCCAACATTTTCATGCAGGGATCTGCCCTGTTCAACATTTAGTCAGTTTAGCCACCGAGCAGAGATTACCGACGAGTTATTTACATTTTACGTTACCGATGACATAGTATCATCACCGAGGTGGTATCGTAAACAAAGTATATACAAAGAAAAGATGGTCAGAGAGAAGATTTCATCCGTATATATTTTCTTTGTGTTTTAAATGCGAAGTTCCTTACATCTTATTGTATAAGTAACCTAGTGAATGCTATAAAAATAAAACATGTTTTATCACGTAAGTATTTTGAGTATCATTAAATGATAAACTAAATTTCTTTAGGTTAAATAATAAGTTGTACATGTATAACTTAACAATATTTTCTATATATTTATTTAGATTTCTTTGGAACATGAAATTTTATTACATCCTAGATATTTTGGCCCTCAGTTATTAGATACTGTAAAACAAAAGTTATATACAGAAGTAGAGGGTACTTGTACAGGAAAGTAAGTTTTTGATCATAAATGATATAGCTAGATGTACTAATTTCATATTATAATATTATTTTTTCGATGTTTTAGATACGGCTTTGTAGTAGCTGTAACAACAATAGATAACATCGGTGCTGGTATTATACAACCTGGACAAGGTTTTGTAGTGTATCCAGTTAAATATAAAGCTATTGTATTTAGACCATTTAAAGGAGAAGTTCTGGATGCTATCGTAACACAAGTGAATAAGGTAGAACCACGTATACCGAATTTATATGTTGCTTTACATGTATGTAGAAATCTTTTATATGTTTTACCAGGTTGGAATGTTTGCTGAAATAGGACCTCTGTCATGCTTTATATCTCATCATGTAAGATATTTTTACGTTAATTTTTACAGCCTCTATCTCTGGTCAATATCTTTGGTTACTGAACTATTTTCTTTTTACAGTCAATTCCAGCAGATATGCAATTTTGTCCAAATATAAACCCACCATGTTACAAGTCTAAAGAAGAGGTAATTAAAAACAATTATTTATATTAGCAGGATGGATTTATATTTTACATTAAATTTCAGGATGTAATTATACAACCAGATGATGAGATAAGATTAAAAATTGTTGGAACAAGGGTTGATGCCACTGGAATAGTTAGTACCATCTTATTAATTTATGTAATATATTACATTATGTATAATATTTTGTTTTTGTTACTTATTTTTTTTTTTTTTTTTTTCAGTTTGCTATCGGAACATTGATGGACGATTACCTAGGTAAGTGCCTGTTTCATTGTTTCATATTGTTTATTTACAACAACATATTGTTCTAAATTATATACTTGTTCCACAGGTCTTGTGTGTAGCTGAATACATAAATGCATTCTCTTTCAATGTAACTTATTAATTTTAAATAAAATACCTTTTATGTTTTTACGAAATAACAAAAGTGTATGTATAAATACATAAAATTAACGTAATATTTCAACTTGAATTAAATTTTATATAAATAATTACATATTATCATCAATTAGTGTTTTGTTTCTATGTTATAACTCAGTATGTATTCAAAATGTAAATATGTAAATTATTATCCGTGGATAATCATGTATCAGACAACAGTGTAATGAATACATATATGACTTCAACAAGATAAGCAAAATGTAACATGTTACTTCGTATCTGAATAAAATGCATACTAAGTAGCAACATGTGTTCAGCACAAATTATCTATAGTTATAAAGTATAAATTTTCCAGCTGCAATTTCAATTCCCGCTGCACTTCTACAAATGCATTTCAATAATACATATGTATATGTATAGGAGATGAATAGTACAATTTTATTATTTATTAATCTTTTCTTATCTAAAATTCAATAATTTAAAAATTATATTACAATTATTTTATTCGAAGCGATTGGGGATATTTTTTTAAACAGAATTTAACAAAGTAGTGCATATCTAAGCTTGATAATGCTTTGAACAAAGCCAATTTCGGCTCGATTGGTGTTTTTACTTTTTCTTCTATATCTTGATCAGGCATCATCTTATCCACAACATGTTTGAAAATTTTGCCATCGTTATTGATATAAAACGTAGAAAAACCGTCATACCATCTGTAAATAAATTTTATCTATTAGCATCGTGTTGTGTAAAAACAAACAAGAGCAATGACAAACAAATTTACTCACGCCGACGTATCGTTTACATGTTCTTTAACATTCCAGACTTTAAGTTTCCAAAATGTAAGGAATACTCGTGTACCAGAAATGCCTACTATGCGCCAACGAACTTTAATACTACTGTCTTCAGGGTGCATAGTCATTTTTAAAATATTTAATTTAATATAAGCAAACTTTAAATGACCTACTATTTTTAACACCGTTATTTGTTTCATGTATGGAGCAATACCACTATAAAATTTTCCAAATGTTACATCCTGCTAATTAATTAATTACAGGTAACAACATTTCCATACTTACGTACTTACTGTCCCCTTAATATTGTTCACAAATTGTAAATCGTGTGTATATATTCTGTAATCCATTGGTTTAACGAACAGTAATGGTAACTGTAAAAAGGCACATGAATATACATCAGGTTTTATAATTGTAAGATATTTGTTTCCATAAGAAATGGACGTACATCTTCACGAAGAATATCAAAAATACTTTGCAACTGTACTTCAGATGGTTTACGATCTTCAGAAGGTTGTGTTTCATTTACATTTTGTATGCTAGGAGAAACATTTGAGTACAAAATCTTTTCCCTTCCTGAATTAGGTAATGACACATGATGAAATATCCTTTTAACTGATTCTGTATGCAAGAAAGCAGAGTCCTTGTTCTGGAGACTTGTAAATTTTCGTTCCCAGTCTGCATTGTTTTTCAATGGATTCTTACTAGTTGAACTGGTATCATGCATGTTGAATGTTTGAATATTTATTTGTCTCTGTTGATGTAATTTAGGTATTTGATGTTTAATATAAGTATACTTTTTGCTCAGTGCCTTAGATTTTTTAGTACTAGCACTGATAAAAACAACTGGTATATTTTGACACGATATAGGGACTATAGATTTTGAAGATTTTTCTTTCAAATTTATTGGTGGATTTATCGATGTTTGTATACCTAGAAACTACAATTAAAAGACTCATTGAAATTGTATGAGCAAGTGTTACATTTTTGTATACATACTGTATAATTTACTACATAATTGTATAAGTACATAACAACTTTCATGAGTAAACCAATAAAAAAAATAACACAAACAGTAAGTAATATGAATGTGTACAGACAATAGAAAAAAATATTTACAAAAACTGACTAATTTTATTGCTAATGAAACTTTAGTAATTACAATAAAACGTCAAAATTATATTCCAATAAAATAACTATTATGTAAGTATGCTAAGGTTAACTTTTTCTATGTAATCAAATATTAATCTTTAAAAGAGAAATTTTACATAATGATGGCCAAAAGTTTTAGATAATACACGAATGATGAAAGATCATCGCGACAAATTTTCAACCACTTACTTCTTCTAAAAACAGAGACGATTTAACATGTTTCGGTAACTGATGATCGATATTAGTTACTTGTCTTCTTGTGTTAACAAAAGATGTAAATTTATTCGGAATAGAACGTAGATACGATGACATTGTTTGTGTCTCTTGTTTTTCACTGATTCATACTCAATATTCACTAATTACAAGAGTAATTCTAACATAAAACAGAATTGTCCATCGGCATCACTTTGGTCAGCCTCCGGCAAATTCACACATGTTTCGATCACATTTGCGGTACGTTTTTAGCGGCCAGTTTCAAGTTTAAGAAAAGAGGGCGTTTCGTATTCAGTCGGTGCAAGTCGGAGTGGGAAATTTAACACATTACACAAATAAAAGACAGATAAATATTAAAATCACATTAAAATTGTCTAAAAAGTATACTTGACTTCATATTAGATGCTTATGGAATGGTGATTTATTACATACATTATACAGTGTATTAATTGTTATCGAAGATATAAATTAAAAAATGATTTGTTAAAAATCTTATATTACAGTTTATAATATGTATCATATAAAGAATTGCAACAGAACTTTTACATCAGATATCACTTGCATTAAACGTATTTGCAAGGCTTAATATGATATTTATATGTGACAATTCAATATTAATTCACGTTTTACGTGTCTTACCAGAAGACAACGTTAAGACTTAAAAATATGAAGTTATGTTCAAGAAATATGCTATATCGCTTCATAGGCAACGTCGACATTAATTCTAGTTGCAGAACCATTAAGAAATTCTTCGAGTTCATCGCGTTCCCTGTTCTCATCTTTCGAGCGATGTGATGAACGTTTTTTCTTCCTTCCCGCTTTATCTGTTCCATCCTTCTCCTTTTCTTTATCCTTTGACTTTTTCTTTTTCTTCTTTTCTTTCTCTTCCATCTAAAACCATTACATTCAAAATAACATACAAAAAATAAAGAATCATGAACAATGTATACCTTTTCTTTATGTTTCTTCTTTTCTTTCAGTACTGGACTACCACCATCTGAACTCATATGACGAACACTGGTACTATCAAGTAACTCTAAATGAACATTGGAACTTGTCACACTAACATCCAAACTTTTATCACTCAATTCCAGTTTGTCTTTCCTGGTGTTGTTACTACTTATGTCTTCGCCGCCTTCGGGACTCTGTCTCCATTTCGAATCACGCTGAAGCCACTGCAAGGTGTCGAATGAATCCGAACTAATCTCCTGTTGCTCATTTGTATCATAATTGTTAGATATTTGTAATTCCTGATCTATAGACGAAATGGAATCACGTTTTTCTAATAATTTCTCGGAATTCGTTTCTGCATTCGTTAGAATCTCGCGTTTGTGTTTTTGTTTACTCAATGGATTCTCAGCTAATTTAGGCTGAATAGGAGGAGTTGCTTCGTCAGCTGATGATAAGTCATCCTCATAGCCAGCGACTAGAGGGTTTGCAGTCTCGGTATCACTGTTCGCAATATATAAATGTTACGAATAAATTTTATATGTCTTCTTTTATTTATACGTTTAGTGACTATAAGGTACCTTTCGGAATCTAACTCCTGGCGTTGCATTTTTTGCGGTGAAACTTGGCTGCCATCTTCTAGAAATGATCGATCTAATGGTCCGTCGTCTGGCACAAAATCTTCAACGCTCGTTAAAGGTACAGAGGTCATATTGATGTTATTAATATGTATTCCCTTGTCCACTTCGTCTTCCTTCTTGTTACCAAATATTTTTGACATGAACGACTGTGATCTGCTAACCGAGTCAAGTCTGTCAGAATTATCAGACACATCCTTAGAATCTATTTTCAAAGCGTTTGGCATTGTTGTCGCAGCCAATGAATTTTTAGTAGGAACTGGTTGATTCTCAGAAACATTTATAAAGTTCTCCCTCTTTGGTAACAATTTCAAATCCATATTTTTTACTGGAATTGGAGTACCACCCCCAATAGGACCAGACATGGACAATGATCTTTTAACTTCAGAATTTACATTTGCACTGCCACTGGAAGATGACATATTATGACTGCTCAAAGAGGGTGGAATATTGGAGACTAGAATGCTGGCAGAGACAGAGTCAGCAAGCGCTCTTCTTCTATTAACGAGATTATCCAAGAACTTATTATAATTGGCATCATCGCTGTCCTGAAAGAGGTCGAGTTCTTGTACTGTCAAACGTGTCTCCTCCTCATTGGTATCGAGCTGCTTCAACAACGTTTCCCGTTGTAGTTGAAGAAAAGGAAGATTAAAAAATTTGTGCAACAATTTTAATCCAAATCCATTTCTCATTGATGATTCTGCGTACCTTACCTAAGCACAGAGTAAAGAGGAAATAAAATGATTTCCAGTTATTAAAAGTCAATACTTGAAACAAACTTACTTGAGCCATTCTTTCGTGTAATGAGTCGATAAAATATGTTACATGATCTGATGTTACTGTTCTATGATGCGACATGTCACAATGATTCCCTAAAACAATGACTGGTATATGACTGGGAATTTTTGGAAGTTCTCTCTGTACATAGTCGAACGTCCAAGACTTGGTAATGTCCATCATAATGATAACACCATTGGTCCCTTTATACACATCTAGAAACTCTGCATCTAACGCAGGCTCATCAATAACATTTTCAGGTTGCGAATTATCCATTTTTAAACCCTCTAACTTTTTTCTACGTCGACCTTTATCTACAACATCCCAAACTTCTACTTTAACAACATCGTCGGTAGCTTTATAATTCCATTGTATACTGGTTACTTGTATTTCCTCCGTCGGTATATATTCTTCTATAAATTTTTGGCCTTGTAGCCTATGAAATAGACAAGTTTTTCCTACATTTCTATCGCCTTTTATAATTATTTTCACTAAAAATTAAGTTTATTTCATTTGAGGTATTCTACTTATTTCTCTCATTTATACTTACTTGATATACTTACTGTTATACTGTACACCTTTTGCAAATTTTCTTTGTAACATTGTTGGCATGGACTGATGAGCTGGCCTTGGAGATACATTGCCAACTCCATCGGATTTTCCAGCTAATCTTTTAAATGCTGATAACATTTTGTTCTTCTTTCTAACTGAACCAATAATAAATTAAAGATTTTCCTTTGCTAATTGTCTAATTAACCTTTGCATAAAATAAGTATAAAAATAAAATATATAAAGCATAAACTTTTAATTTAAAAAATATATATATATATTTCTGTACCATGTTTAAATGCTTCACTGAAGTTATATTACAAATGTATATGGGATTAAGAAGGTTATTTAAATGGTAATCCTATAAACTGCTTAATCCATAAAAAGACATTCTTTACAGCAGAAAGAATTGACACTACTTGACATTCATTATAATCTTGTGATATTGTACTTCTGGCGTAAAAATAAGTAAATTAACATACTTCTCCAATAAATATAAAAACGAAAATAAATATACTTACCACATATTAATTATAATTTTCCATAGAAAATAAAAATTCATTCCTAAACAGATAACTGTAGATAACCACAATAAAACAAGCAGCTGTCACTTGTCATAGCTGGATTACGTCCCTTTACGTTCCTTTATATAGCGATGTTGGTAACTAATTACTATGCGAGTGTAATAATTAATTTGTGATCATATTAAATGTTCCAAAAAGTTTAGAAATAATGCTGAAACTTGTTTGAAGAAGCTTAATCCTGTTTATATATTATATCTGAATAGTACTGAAATACATAAATGCCTTTCGTCTAGTATGGTAAAGTTGGTATCAGTGAAAGCGGTACTTTCTAAAATTCGGATATCACGATTCTTTATCAGGACTGAAAATGAACTCAATTTTCTTATTTGCTTGAATTGTTTATTGTAAATTACACAATGTAATGCATGCCATTGTAAATTATCAAGAATACTAGGTTTCTCCCATTGTTGCCTGATATAACAATGGTTTTAAACTCTCTCGTATCAAACT
This sequence comes from Ceratina australensis, assembly GCA_004307685.1. Lineage (NCBI taxonomy): Eukaryota > Metazoa > Arthropoda > Insecta > Hymenoptera > Apidae > Ceratina > Ceratina australensis. Next base: position 1,151,973 of record SHCU01000006.1, read on the forward strand.
ATGCTGCTCTCCATGAGTTATTGTTACTATCGAACTGGCTTTCTTTAATGTTTCGAGAGCCTGTTTTGGCTTTTCAAGATACAACTGAATCTTTCCTATCATTATGTACAGTATGCCAGTCAGTGGATGGATCTCTCCATAATATGTTCTGCAAAGTACATTATCTATTAATCTTCATCAATAATTGAAGAAATTTAGATGTATTTCTTACAAGTAGCCGCTGATAAGTCTTTTGCCATACGATTCAGCTTCTTCCCAGTGTTGTAAACTCACAGAAGAATCAAATGCAGTTTGTAGCGTTTGAACATGCTGGACATTAAGAGGATGCAAAACACCTTCTTGTTTCTTGAGACACATTTTACTTACATCCAGATCTACTTTTTTTTTAAAGAAATTATATATTTTGCATCATATACAATTATAAGTTAGTTTAATCCATAAGCAAAGGATACATGCCATATTCTTCATGTTTTGTAAATGATGTGCAGTAAAATCAGATACTTCATTGAAAGATTCTTGATAATTTTCTGGAAATTTAGTATTGCAATTCTCACATACAATTGCGTCAGGGGAACAAGGATATGTACAAGATCCACTTGGACACGCTGCTGCTTCTTCCGTTGGTTCTGGTTTCTCACATTTTTCACAATTACACCAAAAATAATATGAACTTTGCAATTCCGCTCGTCTTTCTCTCGTTGATCTAAGTGTATCGATATAAGATATCCTGATCTACATATATTTTTAGTTATAATTGATGTTTTATCAAATTATACAAAAAGGAAGTATTAACGGACTTGCCTGAGACCAGTCTAAACATGGGAGATCTTCTATTGTTCTAATAATTATAGTAGTCCCTTCAAAAGTAGCTACAGCATTAGGCTTGCAGCTATGGTCCATGATAGAGGGTCCTAAGTAAAGGCCTACACCGATACTATTCATATCTAAGTCAAATATATTGAACGAATTAATACAAATTCTGCCATAAATTCCAATCAGTTCTGCAGAATTTGGCATGGTTGTATCTCCAAGAAATTCAAATAAAACACCACATAGACACACGAAATGTTCCATTTTCTTTTCATCTTTCTTGATATCAGTATAATCTAAAGCAAGACCAATTGTTTTAGTCATTAATAAGAAAAAATTAAAGAAACCATACTTAAACATTACTCCTTTATGAACATATAAAACTTACGAGACATAAGGTCCTTAAATTTTCTACACCCCGTATCACTGTAATATCCTACTTCATCGCTTCCACCTTGATTTAATTTTATAATTATGCGTGCCATTAATCGTGCCACATCTGGCACAACTTTTGGCGAGATCCTCTTTAAATTTGCACATTCTTTGCTATGTGTACGCCAAGAACTTTGTTGGCAATTTCGGTTGCAGTAATAAACGTATTGGCAGGCAGAGCATTTTAAAAGCTTTCCACTGAAAGAAATCCGATTTTATGATTAGTTATTAATAAATAAAATCTATAATTCTTAAATAAACAACATGAATTGGTATTAACCGTTAAAATAATAACCGTTTCCTCGGATGAGAGAGATAAAAAACTTTACCATAACTATATTATTTATTTAATTTCGAAAATATTAAAAATAGACCTTTTCAAACAATAATCGCACCGATCAGTTCTGTACTTCGAACTAAGAATATAAGCAAATGGTTTCGCGGTAAAAATGGTAGTGCCTTTCTTCATCATGTTTCCACTTTTGTTCATTGTTAGAGAGAGGGAGTTTCCTTTATTAATATCAATAATTATTAAACAATTGCAGTTGCAATTTCCAAATAGTATAAAGCCGGATATGTATATGAAATTATCAGTCTTGCAATGTAACCTAATATTAGAATAATTGTTGGTACTTTTTACGTTAACCGGGCGCAAGCGAAAAATTGTAAACTAAACACTTTCAAAAGGTTCGCTTGCGCCCGGCTAACGGAAAAATACCGAATTGATAACTGTGGTTTCAATTTAATAGTTTTCATTAATAATTTTCATTTAATTGAGAAGAGAAATATTGTAAAAGTGTATGTATAAATAATTCCATTCGCAGGATATGGTTACGAAAGGAACATTGTAAAAAGTACGTATATGTATGCGTGTACTATGGGCATGATGTGTGTGGGTGTATTACTGTTATTTAAACATAATTTTATTACCTTTCTAAACAATGGTCACATCTTTCATTGCGATACAAAGATCGCAAAACGTATGCAAATGGTTTTGCAGTTAAAATAGTTTTTCCTTTAGGAACGGAGAATCGTTTGTTTCCATTTTGAATCCTCATTTTCATTATATCTTATTATATTTATTTGATACTAATTCTTACTTGCGCGTAGGATCGAATAATAAAACATAACGACTCAACGTTAATTAACTCGATTCATTTAACGTTTTATCCTTACAGATCAACTTACACTATTTTTAGCCCAGTTTATTTTAGCAACTTATTATTAGTTGAGCCTAAATATAGTAATTACTAATTATCAATTAAGAGACGAATACTACGGAAATAAATGCCGACAATAAAGTTGATATGAAATATTTATTTACAATAATTTAATTGTATAAAAATCTTGAAAAATGTAATATTTTCATTATTGTATCTTTATGTAAAGTAACTTAATTGTAAACTCCATGGAAGAATACATATTTGATGTGTTTAAAAATCATGTACATAAATCCAACGAGGACTCAGAGTCATTAATTAATATAAAGAGAGAGACAGAAAATTAAAAACACACACAAAAAATATATTTTGTTTTCCCGATAAATGTAGAGTTCATATGTACAATGCCATTATTGATAATATAAATTAGTATTGGTGTTGTCTTCTCTTTTTCTTTCTTCCTTAACAGTAATTATACTTCAAAATTTTACATGCTTTTTTTGTTTTTCTTTATAATTTCATGTATTTTAATATGTGACTCAAAGTACACGCTCACACATTTTTAAGTTTTAATTGAGAACATTTACCCAAATTGTATAATTCAAAATGAATGCACATTAATAGCATTTTGTCTATCGAACAATAAACTTATTACAGACTCAATTGAGCATACAAAGGAACAGGAATGGGAGACTGTTTTTACTCAATATGATCATGACAATGTAATGATTCTTGTTTAGGTGATATCATGACATCTACCATTCTTTTTTATGCTCATCCATTGACACTCCACCAGGTCCTAAGGAAACTATCATTAAAAGGCCACCAATTACTGATAATGTCTGGAAAAGAAAAAGGGAGATTTAAGTTTAACGTTGACGGTTAACAAAATCATGAACCATATACCACATAATCTTGTATAATAATCATATCAAAGAATAAGATCAAAGATTACCTGAAAGAAGTCATACTTAAGGAAGTCTCTTAGAGCTTTATACTCTGGAATAGTCCACCACGCATTGTGATAAAGATTTAATGCTGTTAATAACAAAACAAGTAGCAATGCGCTGAGCTTTGTCTTGTATCCTATAGTCACTAATACCATCAGGCTACTTCCAAGGATATCTTGCAGTATTTGAAGAAAAGATATTTCAAAACGAATCAATGTGGTAAACATAAATGCTAATAAAATTCTGCCAGCCAATTGCAGAAGATTTTTAGGCTTGTTATCTCCCAAACTTGGTACACCAGCAAATAGTGATCTCCCTTCTACCCTTGATTCAGCAAGGACCAAAAGAAGAGCACCGATCAAAGCCAAATTCCTACATAGAAATGTTACATCCCACAAGATGTTATATGCCAGAGTCTGAAGAACCACAATGAAAAACAAGATTCCACACGCGATGCTGACTTTCCATCTTCCAATGACCATAACACAACCACCAAGCTGTCCAATTAAATTGACCAAGACAAACATTGTAGCTAGGAAGGTGCCACAATTCCAACTGTTATTGATAAATTCTTTTTGTTCTACCCATTGAAACCACATCCTCAAACCATCTTCCAAAAATGTGGCAATGAGGCAAAGCCTTGCAAGGGTTGGTAATATGTGCTTTCCATTGCGGATTACCTGTTATTATAAACAAATTGTAATTATAATTAAAATTCCTATTTAAAACAATAATTTAAGTAAAATATGGTAACGAAAATAAATATTCTTGTAAACATTTTCTGCTTTGCTATCTTTATTGATTCAATTAATTTAATAAGTGAAGCTACAAACAATTTTCATTGTACTTGAAATGAGCAGTTAACATTCAGTAACATACATATAATTCTTTGAGGTATAACCTTTAATTTTATAACGTGCAGGCAGCAAGGTACGAAAGTTTACAATATTTAATCGGAACGAAAACATGTTTCATGGAGAAATGATTGAAGAATGAAGAGAATTAGGTTGAAATATGCGAATGCGTGAAGTAATCATGTCACGATGACGTTGACAGGAGTAAGTACACCTGTGCTCCTACAGGATTTCTGCTAGTATTCTGTTACAAGCTCCTTTGCGAAAATAGATTCACTAAGAGAAATAAAATAAATTTAGCACGGCGGCTTGTAAATTCACCTGATCTGCGATTTCTTCCGCTTTTGAGATCACTTCCTGCGAGATCAGCATCTTGTTTTATTTAAAAATCAAAAAATAGCCACACACTTACGTATGCACACGTGCGCGTACGCAAGTGCTACCGACGAAAAGAAGAGAAGAACGAAGAAGGACAGACGACGATAGCGGAGAGGGGGAGAAATCAGAGAAATACGGAACGGAACGACCAAGCAAAATGCCCCGCGTATGAACGTGTACGAGTGTGATCAACTGCGGTGAACGATATCCTCTCACAACTTGTTATTCTGATTCCGAATGATGTGGAGATCGTGGTAGCTATCGCGTCACTTCCGGTATATACGTGGTCGAGAAACTTATCCAGCGATCCTGTACATGAAAAAATACAAAGATCGTCAACTTAAAATTGTATAATTACACTTTCTCTTCCAATATAAATCTTGGATAGGCTATTAATTACATACGTCATTCTCACTAGACCTCATCTTTTCAAAATTTATTTATTTTTTATTACAACTGTTTTTCATTAATTACATAATGACCACACTACTTTTTAAAAATATGAATTGTTAAAAGAGTTGCATTGGCATTTATTGTCTCATTCACATACCTTCACATCGCGTTTTATCACGATCATAAAATAAAATTGTTTAAATAATTTGATCCCTGAATACTTGCACGTATAATAGCGCTTTTATTGATTATTCCGTTTTATTTCATTTGACTATGTAATTTAGAAAGATCTTTTAATAATATTTTTATTGCTTATTCGAATCTCCCGCAAGTTATAACCACGATGTAAAGAACATTGTTCTCTACCGTCCTTTCTAGACTGTCCCAACTTTTGTAAAGACCATGCCTACAAGCTTCCCTGATTCTGTATTGGGTAAATCAATGGAATAAATAAATAAATAAATAAATAAATAAATAAATAATAAATAAATAAATCTATGTTGTCCCTTCTATGTTTTCCTTGCTCATGACTTTTGTTACTATATTGCCCGCGGGAAGGAATTTCCTCCCTACAGTATAGTATTTAGTATAAAAGCTGCTGCTTATTACGCTTTGCTCTGCTGTTGCTTCCATGCATTTTACGCGTTGATTCACTGTTGTTAACAAAGATTCACAGCACTGTGCGCTGTACGGTGTATAGAAATAATTGTTTTTATTCAAATGCAGCGGTAAATAGTACGATACATAGAATGACGATTTCTAGATTTTGTATGCAAGCAACAAATTTATTACGTGTAAGGTAAACTGTTTTTATACTCGTTAAAGATGAACCATGTATGGAATGGATTCTCATTACGTGTTTAAATGAATTTTCTGTTTAATATTAGCAACATGACAAACTTGATTGTCATGTCTTTTACGGTTGCTATAATAAAAATGAATTTATTACTGTTTTAGAAACTGCTCGTTAATTTTTTATCAGAATGCATCAAAGAATGTGTTGAACACTCTAAAGGAGAATATCTTTCCACCAAAACCAAAAAAACCATTAACTCCCTTTCTGTTATACTTAAGAGAAGTTAGATCCAAGTTTGTTGAACAAGATCCTAGCCTAAAACAGTCAGAAATAGTAAAAAAAATATCAAAACAATGGGCAGAACTGGATCCTGTTAAAAAGGAAAGTTATCAAATAGAATATAAAAACAATTATGAGGTCTATACTCAGAAATTGGAAGAATATAATAATTCTATTACGGATGAACAAAAACAGTTGTGGGAAGACAAAAAAAACGAACATAAAGAGAATGTTAAAGTTTCAAATATTAAACGAGTAATTATGTTAATCTGTAATTTTATATATTGATAATTGCACAGTGTCATTAAAGTTAATTTGCATACAAATCAAAATTTATTTCAGAAAAGTGGTGCACTTGGGAAGCCAAAGAAACCAATGAGTGCATTTTTCTCGTATGTAGCAGAAAAGAAGTTTGAAAAAGATCCAAATATATCCTTTAAGGTATAGTTATTGATTTTCAATTATTGTTATTTGTTATCAAACAATTTGTTTTTCATGCTTTTTTAAGAAGTTTAACTTATTTTGCATTAGGATTGGTTGGAATCAACAACCAAAACCTGGAAACAAATGTCAAACGCCGAAAAGAAACCTTATATTGATCAAGCTACGGAATCAATGGAACAATATAAAAAGCAGTTATATGAGTGGGAAATAGAAATGATGAACTTAGGTCACACTGATATTGTAAGGCAAATGACATTGTTGAAACAGAAACATGTGAAAGATGAACAATAGAAATAAAAACAAGAGTGCATTATTTTTATCCTTCAATAAATATGTAGTATTTTATTTAAACAGTACTCCGTAAGCGTAAAGTTTATCCGAAGACAGTGATAAAAATGTACAGTTAAGAATTATTTGCAAATCTTACTTTATGAAACATCAGATCTTTACAGATACTTCGAAGCTTTTCAATTATCTCACTAAAATATTTATTGTATATACATATTTTTATTTTTTATTTATAAAATTTAATGCTTTGGATGCAGGACTTACAGTAGCTGGAATGTTCGTATTACGTAAATAATAAAAATCCATAATGTATGAGCGTAAAACTAAAAAGGTATAAAGCTAAATCACCAAATATCATATGAACTAGTGTCACCAGTTTTTTTAATTGATATGTTAGTTCAGGCTTTATGTTGCATAAAATAAGAGCCGCATACAGTAGATTGTTTCCTTGCATATCTTGAGCATTTCTATAACTGTATAAACGCCCCAGCATTATTGGAAAATATGGAATTGTGATGGTCTAAAATATTCAACCAATTATTATATATATAAAACTTTATAAGCATATTTAATTTACCTTTCCAAATAAGTAATCCAATTGCAGTAAGAGTAAAACATTGACAATAATAGCTAACAATATGTAATTTATACGATTTGTCAGTAAATTTGGTGATGTTGTTTTTATCCTACTTGAAGTACTGTGCAGACCTTTGAAGATAATGTTTATATTACTAAGGTTACTCATATTATTTGTAAGAAAGTTCAGGGTAATTGTTTATTACCTGGTATCTGGCCATTTATATTTGTGTATAAAATTTCTTCTGTATCAATAGGTTCGAATGTTTGACTAGATACATTCAAATTTGTGGCTAAAATGAAAACAATATTATTACTAAATTATGAACTTTAATTAACTTAGATTGAACTTAGATTAAATATCTTTATCAATTAAATTTGTTACTTACATTTTAATTCATTATTGTCTTCCCGACCAGTGATTTTTGATAAACGTTTTTCAGAATTTTCTAAAATTCGTCTTATCCTGGCATCTCTCTTGGCTTTGATATCATCCATCTCTTTATTATACCTTTTTACTTCCTTATCCGCGTAAATAATTGTATAAATAATTTCAGTTTGTATACCGAAGTGTTAACTATCCCTACTGGATCTATCTTTCCCTTCACATATGTAATAGTAAAACAAAATCAGCAGGAACACGAAGTTGTTTATGCAGTATGTAAATACCAAATGATACAACACTTTAGAGAAAGGTAATAGGAAGTTCGATAAAAAGCAAGTATTGTTGCATCCTGTAATTTCTTGGAGGGCTTTTGTTAAAATTTGTTCTTGTTTAACGAGTAATATTTTGTGAAACGTATTGCTCACTTTTTACTTATAGTTGTTCATAACAGTCTGGCTCTGAGGTTATTTTATATTATAATAAAACATGGTGAAAGTTTACGAAATGAACGCCCCCTGTTACCATCACTTGTTTCAGTGATAGCGACTTCAATCAAACGAGGAATGTTGGACGATATCGTATATGACGTGTAGCTTACAATTTTTCAGTTGAAGTGAAATGGAATATTTTAAAAGTAGCTTGAAATCCGTTTTAGGCTCTGCGCCTACTGAGGACGAATCATCAGGTGTCGACACGGTATTACAAATTTTTAAATCCTTTCATCCTCATTTCTTACTTGTCTTTAAACACATGGTAATTACGGTTTTGTTTGACACTTGAAGCGAATTAAACCAATCATGTATGTAGTTGAAACAAACTCTAACATTTACATAGGTATACGCTTGTATGTCGTCATCCTCATTCTTTATGTTCTTTCATTTCCTACTTTGTATAATTCATATTTATTCCTGAAATAATTGCACAGGTAGAACGATTGGTAGATAGGTTACAATCATCAACATTGTTAAGCGATAGACGAGATGCCTGCAGAGCACTCAAAGCCCTTTCACGTACTTATCGTGTCGAGGTGGGTGCCCGAGGAATGGATGCACTGAGGCAAGTTTTAGAGATGGACAGAACCGATTGTGAAATTGTTGGTTTAGCTCTGGATACTCTCTGCAATATAACGAATCCTAAAGCATTTGATGAAGAAGGTATATATTCATTGTTCACTTATAATTTTATCATTGAAATACTATAAAAATTTCATTGCATGCTAAACATTTATTTCAGTGGATAAACTTGGGCCAGATCATAAGATAGGAGAACAATTCACAGAGATATTTATTAAAAATGCAGACAGTGTAGGATTAGTATTAGCCCTCTTAGAAGAATTTGAGTTCAAAGTCAGATGGCCAGCATTAAGGTTGCTGATGCATTTGTCTACTAATAGATTAAAGGATATACAAGAGATAATTTTAGTCAGTCCCATGGGTGTATCTAAACTAATGGATCTCCTTGGTGATAGCAGAGAAGTTATACGTAATGATGTATGTTTTTAAGTTCAATCCTCCAGCTTACTTCAGCTACATATAAATTGACAACTGTATGTAGGTTTTATTGCTTCTCATACAATTGACAAAGGCTAATGCAAATATTCAAAAAATTGTTGCATTCGAGAATGCGTTTGATCGCATTTTCGATGTTATTGAGCAAGAGGGAAATGCAGAAGGTGGTATCGTTGTAGAAGATTGTTTATTACTCATGTTAAATCTTCTACGTGGTAATGTAAGCAATCAGAACTTTTTTAAAGAAGGTATGTACTATAAAACATTATGCCCTGTTGCATCAAATAAGAATATTATATCATTTAGGTAGCTACATACAAAAATTGACGCCTATGTTTCAATTACCATCTGAGAACGATGATAATCCTTTAACTGCATGGAGCCCACAGAAGGTATCAAATGTTCACTGCATGGTCAAAGTAATACGTGCATTGGTAGCACCAAGTGGATCTGCTCAGGTAATTAAAAACTTATCCATTCTACTGAAAAATATTTTTATGTATATTTGACTATAATTTCGACTGCAACTTTCACATGTATTTCAAGTCAGTAGCAAATTGTCAACAAATCATGAGAGCCTGTGGGCTGTTACAAGCTCTGTGCAATATACTGATGGCCAGCGGTGTACCCGCGGACGTGTTAACAGAGACTATTAATACAGTAGCTGAAGTTATTCGAGGAAATATCAATAATCAAGAATTTCTGGCTGGAGTAATGGCACCCAGCAGCCCTCCTAGGTATTAGAATATCATAGCATACATTTAATTTCGAGTGGATTATTGTGTGTTCATACATCATATATCATATAATAATTGCATACCTTATATTTTAGGCCTGCAATTGTTGTGTTACTCATGTCTATGGTGAACGAAAAGCAACCATTCACTTTACGATGCTCCGTTCTTTATTGCTTTCAATGTTTTTTGTATAAAAATGAAGTTGGACAAAGCCAGTTGATTCAGACATTGTTGCCTCAAGGAAACGAAATGCCTTCATTGACAACAGGTTTGTTAAAAGAAAGATTATTTTCTATGACTGTCCTTATATTGTTCCTATCTATTAAGACATATGAGAGAAATGGAAAAGCATTTTACGAACGTAATATTGCTAGGACAGCTGCTGTGTGGAGGTTTGTTTTCCTCGGATTCTTTATCGAATTGGTTTTCGGCTGTGGCGCTATCTTATGCATTGATTGATGATAACGCACAGAAGGAACAATTATTACGTGTACTCCTTGCCACAAATATTGGGAAACCACCGGTAACGTTAATGCAGCAGTGTGTCATGTTGCTACAACAAGGCAATAAAGTGCAATGTAAATTGGGTCTCTTGATGCTGCTCTGCAGATGGACTGCTCACTGCACAGCTGCTGTTAAATGCTTTCTTCTCATCGATTCTTCGATAGCTTATTTAACAGCTTTGTTATCATCACAAGAGAACAACGATGATTTGCAAGAAACATTGTTACAAAGTATGTGCGCTATGCTCATTGGATTGTGTGTTCATTTTAACGATAATACCGTTTCGAATTATTCAAAGGTAAAGTTCCATTATGAAATGAGATATACTATATTATATGCAGTGCTGACGCTTTGTTGTATCTTCTTCAGGAAAAACTATGTAATTTAATCGAGAACAGAATAGGATTAGAAAGATTTCAGGATGCCATCGGTGGTTTAGCGAAACATGAAGTATATTCTAGAACTTTGAAACATCCTCAACCTTCGGCGAAAAATACCTCTGAGCTTTTATTAGATCACGAATTTTGCAGATTAGCAAAAACATTAGAGGGTAATTACACATATTTTTCACTACGGATCTGAGATTTCTTTAATTTATTAACTTGTACTAAATTGTTTGTTGTTAGGTGTGATCATCAAAGCAGTCCTAGATGGAAGTAGTCATCAAAATCAGATCGCAACACCCATATTACCTGAGTCTGTTCTAGTAGCGCAATATAAAAACGTTATTCGAGAACAAGATTCTCAAATACAGAAGCTTAATCAACTCACAGAATCGCTCCTCAAGGAGAAACATGAACTCGAAGTATAGTATAAATGTACTTAAAAAATTATCTTTAAAGAGACGATCTATTAATCAGTGATTGTTTACTACTGCAGGCACAGGTAAATGATCTTCGATTGACTGTTAGTCATTTGAAGGATCAGAACTTAGTCTTACGAGCAGCGAAAACCAATTTGCAATCGGAGGAAACTGTAACAACTAGTAACACGACGAACAGCGACGACAGTACAAAAGAAATTGAAAAATATAAAATTGTGATCACAGAACTAGAAAATCGTATATCCGAGTATGCTTCAATGATGAAAGATCACGAAAGTAATTTTAACAGTAAATTAAAGGAGAAGTCCGAGGAACTCGAAAAATTGAAGAAAGATCAAGAGGACCTTTTGGAGCTTTTGACAGAACAGGACAGTAAAATTATGCTTTATAAGGAAAAATTAGCTGCATTAGGTGAAAAAGTATGTGCACAACTCTGTTGCAGCGTGTTCTAAAATTATTCAAGCGCGAATATTAATTTTAATGATTACTTATTTCAGGTTGAAACAGATGAAAGTTCTGTCGAACTTGATGTGGATGATCAACCAGAATCTACAAATTCTATCGATCGTAACAATTGATTCGTATCATCTCTAACATCAGGTTTTATTATAGCAGTATAATGGCAATGAAAAGACTATTATTTTAACTACATACTTATCACCTTTCCTCCCTCCTCTTCACTTCTTAACAATAATTATAGATTGTTATAAAGTACCACAGTATTGCATTGCAAAGATTACAGAAGGTACACATAATTTACCGTGTATTCTTTTTTAATTAAATAATACTTACATATATTTAATAAAAGTAACGTAATTCCTATGCACTTTCAAGTGCTATTACGTATCTACAACGCAGATTCTTCTATTTACATAAAATGTGATCACATCTATACCGCACTTTCACGTTGCTTAAGGACTGCTTGTACACATTTCGCCATAGTTTGCGAAGCACGAGAAATAGCATCGGTCATGAAGAACTGATCCAACGTCTTCTGCTTAACTTCTAGTGGACTTGAAGACAAGGAGCCGCCTACACTCTGCAAGAAAAAAGGTAAGTCAATACAATTTGATATATTATTATTTAGCGACAACATCCATGCAATGATTACTTTTGATAATTCCAACGCCTGAGCACAGTAATTCGCCGGCTCTATGTTGCCGTATCTGACTAAATGCGGGGCAATTTCTTCCAATCTGGCTCTCAGTTCTCCTAAGTTGTCGTATGGTAAACGAATTCCGCAAATCTAATATATACATTTATTCAATTATCTGTTAATTTTTGTATTAAATTATTGCTGCAACTTAATTTAATTACCTCGGAAAGTGCCCGTATAATTTTCCAATCTGGTCGAGCCAAACCTGGAGGTGTAATCGCAGCACAAGTTTGTTGCGCTCGGCCTTCTGTATTTACGTATGTCGCGACTTTTTCAGTGTATGCGGCCCCGGGGAGTATGATATCTGCGATAGATGCTCCCTCGTCACCGTGACTACCTGAAGGGACATAAAAGAATATAAGTAATTATTCATGTTTAATCGTTGTCGAAATAACAGTTCAAGTACCTATATATATGATACAAGTACTCGGGAAATCATCCTTCTTGATGTTAGCATCATCAGCTCCCAACAAAAAGAGAACTTTTGGTTGTTGCGTTTTAAGGTCTTCAACTGTAGATGAATAACCTACATCCAGAGCTGCTACCTGTGACGCATTGGTATGAAGAATATTTAATACCTTCCATCCTTCGGGAGCCTACAAAAAAACACATTCCATAGTTTCGATTCAAGACTTAATAATAATGAAGCAACATGATTATATTACTAGATTAATCTCACCGTCGAGTTTCCTCCCAAAGACTTTGCCAGCAATTGCGCCTCAGATAAAATTTTAGCTCCATCCTTCCTAGATAATTGTTCAACACCCAAAATAATTAAGGGCTTTTTGGCGGATTTCAAAGTTTTTGAGAACGGATGAGTGCCGTTTCTTAATTGTGGTATAATATTTGCAGTGTCGCCCAAATGCTAATATAATTTAAATAATGTGAAACACTTGATTTTTATTAAAATATTTGAATGGACTATTAAATATTACCTCGTGCTCGTATGTCAAATCTACATCTGGACCAATCAGAGCGATGGTCTGTTCACCGTGAAGGTATCCTTTCCTTAAACGTGTATTAACCAATGGAGCTTCATACCTTGGATTAGTACCAATCAACAGTACGACATCGGCATCCTCTACTGCAGCGATCGTGTTATTTAATATGTAATTACTTCTTAAATCGATACCAGCTCCTTCTTTCGGATAGCTCTGTTCCGTTGCCAAAGTTTCACCACCAAGTCTGTTTACTAAATCTTTCAAAGCTACTAAAGCTTCGGCGTCAGCCAATTTTCCAGCGATTGCAGCGCACTTATTTTGTGGTATATTCTGAACAGCTTGGGCAGCTGACAAAGTGCACATCAATAAAACAAAAGAATTATTATATTAATAGATGCCACATACCTGCCACAAGAGCATCTTCCCATTCTACAGCTTCCAATTTTCCATTGACTTTCATCATTGGAGTTATAAGCCGTTGGCGCTTCAATCCATCGTATGAGAATCGAGCTTTGTCTGAGAGCCACTCTTCGTTTATTTCCTAGCGTTGCGATGTTAATTCATTACTATTTATAAATAAATGAAATAATCGTATTAAATGTAGTACCTCATTCACTCTTGGTAATATTCGTAGGACTTCACCCGTTCTGTGTGATACTACAATGTTACTGCCAACAGCATCTAAGATATCAATGCTATCCGTACGACGTGTCTCCCAAGGTCGAGCAACAAAGGCGTACGGTTTGCTTGTCAATGCTCCAACAGGACACAAATCAATGATATTGCCAGACAACTCAGACAAGAACATCTTTTCTACATACGTTCCTACCTAAGATAATGATTTAAAAAATTAGACCATGATTTTTACAAATTACAAGCAGAATACCAATCATGTCTGTTAAACGTACTTGCATATCATTTCCGCGACCTGTTGTACCCAAATCATCTATACCAGCTACTTCCGATGCAAACCGAATGCATCTTGTGCAATGAATACAACGTGTCATAACAGTTTTTACTAGAGGACCAATATCTTTATCCTCCACTGCTCTTTTGCCACTGTAATTAATATCCACAAATCTGCTGCGATCGCTGCCAAAAGCCATGCTCTGATCTTGTAGATCACATTCGCCACCTTGATCACAAATAGGACAATCCAGTGGATGATTCACTAATAAAAATTCCATAACACCTTCCCGAGCTTTACGAGTTAAATCCGAATTCGTTTTTACTCTCCATCCTTTCATTACAGGCATGGCACAAGCTGCAACAGGCTAAATGGAAAAATTTTATACTGAGTTCATCCATCCATTTATTGTCCATAAGTGATCAATGAAACATACTGATTACCTTAACTTGTTTCTCAATTTCTACCAGACACATTCTACAATTGCCTGCTACAGCCAGTCTTTCATGGTAACAAAACCTGGGAATCTCTATTCCTATCTTTGCAGCTGCCTAAACATACCAATTATAGGTATATATATATATATATATATATATCTATTACAAAATATTTCGATAGAATCATAATGTACAAATACAGATAATGGTAAATCTAAATTTGACAGATAAAATTACCTGCAGAACTGTTGTTCCTGGGGGAACCTGGACTGGTTTGTCATCTATAAAAACTTCGACCAGCTCTTGTTGCAACTTCGCTGACGTATGCAATCCTGCAGTTGAAATTCTGCCATTCTGAAATCCTATGGACAACCTCACCACGGGTAACCGCAACATTTTGATTTACTCACTCCCTATTAAAAGGTTAATGTTGTTATGTAAGAAAATGTCACAGTTTCAAACATTCAGCAACGACTACTATAACCTTATTCTATATCAGTCAATAAAAATATTCGTTCTTAATCAATAAACAAGCAGAACAGCAAATAACATTATTCATATACGTATAACAAAGATACCCTGCAACTCTAATACAATTGAAATGATTTAATTATCAAACGTTACCAAATTGTACTCCGCCTTTCAAACTCGTCCAAAATGCCCAGGGTTACCTGGCTGTGGTGAAGGCGGACGAAGGGACAAACTATGAGATTGATCAAAAATAAGATTCGTCAAGAATGTTGCAACGCGTTATTAAGCATTTTCTAACGATAATGACAACATGATCAGATGTTATCTATTAGAAATAATTAAATAATTGATCTTCTATAAATAATTTTTAATATGTTCCTTATTTTATTATTAGAATGTTTTTCGTAATTTCAACTACGTCTCAGAGAATTAAGAAAGAATCATTTATATTTATAATATTCTTATATTTTTATATCTCTTTTATGTGAATATTTGGTAATTCCGCTTGTGAAAAGATTATTATTTTAAATCATACAGTTATTTTCATATTTCCCGAGAATAATGTAAGCTGGTACCAGCCTGTACATCCCATTCGGAATCAGCCGGAATTACGTCACGCTGTGACAGAGTAACGAACCGTCAATTTTTTGAGCTTTCTCTTCCGGTGAGCGGATAACGGGGATAACTCTCTTGTCGTTTAACATTTAAACTGTGTTCTATTTACTTAATTTATCGCAATGGCTATCGGTGATCTGAAAACCGACAAAGGTATCAAAGATTTAAATACCTATCTAGCAGATCGGAGTTATATCGAAGGGTGAGTGCACCTCTGTCCGTACGGTGCCCTTTATCGGAATGCACGTGGTTCTTCGTCTGTCGGCATCTAAGTTTAATTTTTTTAATTTCTCTTTTACTTCAAATTTGAGATTCTCCTTTTTACGGCTCTTTGAAATTTCAATATGATTACATTTTTTTAAGACCTTAGTTGTTTTAATTCATTCCGTTCTATATCTAAATATAAATGTACGATTTAATTCATGAAACACTGTAACAATTGTAACAATTATTTTCGTTGATAATTTAAATGAATACTGTTAAAACATTTTAGGTGGAATCCTACGCAAGCTGATGTAGCAGTATTGGAAGCATTAGGAAAGGTTCCAACAGCTTCGAACCCTCATGTTTTACGATGGTATAATCACATCAAATCATATGATTTAAAGACGTTACCTGGAGAAAAAAAAGCACCTAGTATTTTAAGTACCATTCCTACTAATGCAACAACAACAAAAGATGATGATGACGATGTGGATTTGTTTGAATCTGATGAGGAAGAAGACGCAGAGGCTGCGAAAGTTAGGGAGGAAAGATTAAAAGCATATACAGAGAAAAAATCTAAAAAACCAGCGTTGATCGCTAAATCCAGTGTTGTGTTAGATGTTAAACCATGGGATGATGAAACTGACATGAAAAAAATGGAAGAATGTGTGAGATCCATCGAGAAGGATGGTCTGGTTTGGGGAGCATGTGAGTTGCCATTGTTAGCTTCACCAATAAAATGTTACTTCTTGTGGATATAAATTATACATATATATTCTATTTTCAGCTAAATTGGTTGCAGTGGGCTATGGAATTCATAAATTCAGGATAATGTGTGTCATCGAAGATGATAAGGTATCTGTAGATGATTTGATAGAACAGATAGAAAGTTTTCAAGATTATGTTCAGTCCGTCGATATTGACTCATTCAATAAAATATAAATAAATGGTTTTTGTCTATTACCTCTAATGTAAATTTAATAAATAATCATTGTTTGTACATATAATTTGTTGTTGCATAAGAAGAATTACTAATGCGATTTCTAGTTATAATATACGTACTTAGTAAAGCTTCAACTAAAACATTCATCCTTTCACCTTCTCTTACAGATTTTATGGTATATTTGTATCATTTCCGTCAACGCAAAAACAAGATAAACATTACTTGTATCCAACTTTAATATGAGATGACTTTCATCTGCTCAGATTAAAAAAAGAAATCATTTTCCTAATTGTTTGTAACGAAATTTATATTCAACAGATTCAAATAACATTGAAATGCATTTCGTTTTTTAATATTTTTGTTTTTTAAATACAATATATTATTTAGTATATAAATTTTTTTTATACACATAAATTTTATGTTTTCATTTAAACCGAATCTGTTTAACTAGAACTTCGTTAAAAATTATGAAAATGTATACACATTTTTCGTATCTACAAAACTTCGTTTATTATCAGTTTGAACAGGTTTGAGTATAATCAGGGGGACAAAATTTTCTCTCTGGTATCATATGGTACCTGATTATATTTACTATTTTCATGCATGTCCTGCACTTCGTAGTTCTCCCAATCTTTGTTTATCGAAGGTGACGTCACCTCATATACAGTGCCGTTTCTTAAAGATGACGTCATGAAAGCTTGTTCTATAGACTAAATTTGGACACATGTATCCTCTCCTCCAAGAATCCTACAGCACATTTTCTCAATGTACTGAATTTTTTTTGTAAATGGCTATGTGAAACTTGTTATGCTCAAACTTGTTATGCATGTTCGCGTACGCAAGGACAAAACATTTTATTATTTCACGACATTGGGCTCTATATACCTGATCTAATTCCTTCATTTCAGTTTCTTGGGCCAGAAATGGCCTTGGTTTATAATTTTCCTACCTTATCAGCCCTGCATATTTATCTCTCTATGTAGTCACCTCTTTTTTCTTTCTCTTCTTACATTTTGCATTTAACACAGTAACATATAGTAATGTAACTTTATAATCACACAACAGGATTTTCCCAATAGTTCCCGTTAAGAGTAATCTTTTTTTCTATTGTTCCATCGCGAGAATAAATCTAAGTCGTTACCAGATTCCACGTACTTAAAAATAATCAGAAACGTACGCGTCATAATATTTAAAGTAATCTTTGCTTTAGTCATGTTTATAATTAAATTACATCCGTAATTTTATCTGAAGTAAAGATCGTAAAAGCAGTCACAATCAGGATTTCGCGCACTACTTCTATTTCAATTTTTATGCACACGTTGAGTTCGAAATCCGGTTTTGGTTCAGCTTCTATACTACACCGCAAATATCCTAACGGAATCATGCCGTGCCTTAAAACGCTTCTGTTGGAAACAAAGAAAATTCATCAAGGATAATTGCGAGCGGATGCTACTGCTATATAGCTATAAAAAAGTAAAAATAAAACGGTTCTATTCACCTCGATGACACAGTAAAGTTCTAATTTTTATAAAAACAAGATTACGGGCTCATTAAGATTCTTAGAAGTGCAATCCATTAATTTGTAAATCTGCCTGGCATTTTAAATATCGCTCTGACTTAAAAATACTTTGTTCGCATGCAAATGAAGAAGAATCCGAAAAATTGAGAAAAGTATTGATCTATGTATGTACCAAAGTGCTAGATATACACAAAAGATACGTTGCATACAATTTCTAGTATCTCGGTTAAGATCTCCCTTCTCCGAGTGCTTCTGCGTCCGGACGAGTCACAATTTTGTTTTTCGTTAGTGAACTGTTTCTCGAAACAGTCCTTGCCACTGACCTCTGTTAGGATCCCCTCTTCGCGACCAAGAACGCGCGACAACTCCCTTCTATATAAGAGCGAACAGTGAAGAGGAGATCGCATTATATGTCGCGATTATATGTCTGCTCATCGCGACACTATTTTCCGATATTATTACCGACGACAAGAATTCCGATTATTTGCCGTGAGGAAAAGAACAACTAGGACTAGGATGGCCACTCTATTAAGAACCTCGTTTGCTACGTGTTTCTTCGCGGTATTTTTAATATATGGTAAGCATTTAGTTGCCGATTTTTAATATTTAAATATATATAACATTTTAATTGCTCTGCCGCCAAATACAGTGGATAGAAAATGTAACACGAACGAATTACTATTTTGTTTAAAGCGCAACAGGTACCAGTAATGGGACAGGATACGCTCCTTTCAAGAGTTTGTCTGGGTTGTATCTGCGAAGCGGCTTCCGGATGCAACGTCACGATTGGATGCGAAGAATCGGTTTGCGGTCCTTTCCGTATAACGTGGGCTTACTGGGCTGATGCCGGTAAACCGGCTCTTGATGACAATCCAAATGCCGATAAAGATAGTCAGTATTTTGTTTCAACTTTTCCATTCACGATATATTAGTTTAAGATTTATGCACTTATACAAAATTTAGTGAAGCGAACTTCCTATTCAGAAAAATATTCTGTTTATAATTATTGCTTATAAACACATAAAATGCAATGCGATAACGACTCGAAAGCTTACGTTTGAGATAAGCATAGTTTTATAGAATAAATGGGACATGGTCATATGATCCGCGCATGAAGAATAAATTTATTTTCCTTTACGAATGGAATTAAAGATATAATAAAAATTACTTGTTATTCTGTTCAGTGTACGCACGATGTGTGAACGATCCGTATTGTGCAGCTCGTACAGTGCAAGGCTACATGACGAAATATTCTCAGGTACAGATTTAAAATATGTCTAAAGAAACACATATGTACGTACACGCAATGTATGCCGTATATTTGATTTTTTTAGGACTGTAACGGAGACGGCGCTATCAATTGCGATGACTTTGCTCGCATCCATCAGTTAGGTGGTTACGGATGCAGAGGTGAACTAAATGGAAAGTTCGAAAATGCTTACAAGTTATGCATGCAGACTTTCGATAAACAATGAAACTTTGAAAGGAAACGGCTAAGCAGCGACAAGGAAATATTTAATTGCATACAGTACTTTACATGCATAAAACATTCTAATAAATTTATTTTTTATATTTTATACAACAGAGAAACAAGATAAATCTAATCTCTTATACCTGTATAAAACTATATAATACTATTATAAAAAATTTATATCTGCTCAGAACAAAATAGTTTTTACAAATAACTTTTTATATACTGATATGTTGACACTCCACTGATCCATATAATATGAAAATAAGTTTATTAAATAAAATTCGTTTAATAAAAATCTCACTAAAACTTACGAATGTGTATACATTTTTTATATTTATAAAACATACATTACTTGGTTTATTATTAGTTCAAGCATCGTACAGTACGTGAGCAGGTATTATTTACTTATGCATGAATCTTCTACATATATCTCGTAGTTCTCTCAATCTTTGTCTATCGCTTGTGACATCACCTCGAAGTGCCGTTTCTTAAAAATGACGTCATGAAAACTTGTTCTTGAAGACTTGTATCTTTTCGTCTTCAAACCGTGTAGATCATTTTTTCCATGTAAAATGCACTGCATTTTTTTTATGAAAGAGTACACTAAACTTGTCACTTTCAATCCATGTGCGAAGCTATAAAAGAATTTTATTGTACGTAAACGTAACAACTCATGTTCACGTAACTTTTTAATTACACAATAGGATTTTCCCGACAGTTCCTCTTGTAACGGTAATCATCTTTTCTGTCGCTCTGTCGTGAAAAATCTAGATTGTTATCGGATTACAATCATAATTTAAATAATTATAAGTGTACAGTTCATAATATTTGAAATAATCTCTAGTTATGTTTGTAAAGAAATTTAATTATATTCGTGATTTTATCTGAAGTAGAAATCACACAAGCATTCATGCGAGGATGTTGCATACTACTTCTGTCTGTAATTTGCATTTATTGTTATTCCAAATTTAATGCATATGCTGAGCACGGAATCCAGTTTTGGTTCAGTTACTATACTACCGCAAATGTTCTAACGAAACCACGAATCCCAAATAAAATGAAAGAAATAAGAAAAATGACTTGTTATTTTATTCTATTTACCATACAGATAATATACAAGCAATCTGCATTACACAGCTCAGTGCAAGACGAGATTTTCTTAGGTATGAATTTAAAATATGTCAAAAGAAACAAATATGAGTATATGTACATCCAGTATATACAGCATATATACAATACCTATGTCTATATCAAAGTTGCATTTGATTTTTCGAGGACTGTAATGGAGATGGCATCATCAATTGCAATGACTTACATTCGCATCCATCGGTTAGGCAGTTATGGATGCAGCAGTGGTATAAGTACTTATCTCGAAAATAGTTATAATCGTTCATTTTCGAAGAACTAAAGATCAGAAATATTAAACTGTGAACTCTAACACAGTATTTTACACATATATATATATATATATATACTCTAAATGAACTTTTGAAAATGATAGCGCGAATTTTATAAATATAACTGCATCATGTCATTAGCGCTTACCCGAAAATCGGACGAAAATAATTTAATTGTGTATTAAATTTAAAATATGACTCTAGACCCGTGCATAGTTAATATTTTGTCCACTAATTCAGCTCTTCTTTTTAGCATTATCTTCTGTTCTTCCAATATATTATATGAGTCCACATTTTTTACCAAGAAACAACTTATAAACAAGCGGAGACTTTCTCTAAAAGCCTCCAACTGGGAAGTAATAGAAATTCTTTCAAACACTTGCACACAAGCCAATTCGTCTTCATGTAAAAAAATGTTTAATAGTATTTGCTTAACGAATCTCATGGTGTGCTTGTCTAATTCAGTAAACTGGATAATCTGTAATGTAACAATAGTACGGGATTAATGGCATGCTAATATGTTTAATATGTTTCAATATAATATGTCTAATATATGTCTATAATATGTCTAATATAATATGTCTAATATGTTTCAAAGTTAATGAAGAACTGCAATACCTACCTTTAAGATTGATAGAGCAAGACACTTTTCGATGAACAAATGTGTTAAAAATTGTGCTAAATTGTTTAGTTGATTATTTCCATATGATTCTAGAGTTTTTAGTTTGTCCCAAAAGGTATACTGTATTGTAAGCTGAATTAAAATGTAGATTAGTCTAGGCATATTTCCGATGTTCGTATATAATTCTGATATAATACCTGATATTTCCTATTATATTCGCACAATTTTTGTGCCAATATGGCGTAATAGCGATTGAACTTTTTTTCTTGTAAACAGCAATGCATTAAAACATATATTATTTCACCTTCTTGCTGATCTTTTAATCCAAGATGATGAAGTTTTTCAAATGCATCTAAATAATCTTCAGCCGTCATAAGAACACAGAAGATATTCTTTCGAATATCGGTATTCATTCTTTGCTTCTGTGCTAATTTCATAATTTTATCACCAAAGTTAAACGTAGTTTGTATCTTCGCATGCAATTTGTCATCTATATTATTTGATCCACACCAAGCAGATCCTATGATCCACCATTTTCCACGTTCATCAGCTGCAATAAAATGTATACTAGTAACAAAAAATGGACACGCGTCAAATTCATTTCAATTGCTTAAACAATTTACCATATATCAAATCATCCAGAGATACATTAAATTGCGTAACCATGTTCCCTTTGCGGATCACGCTTTTCATCACTTTTTTCAAATGTTCCACGTGAGAAGGATCATACTGCGGTATTTTATTAATGTTATTATTTTTTATTGCTAGTAAAATTTCCAACATGAACTTGACTCTTGAACTATAAAAAATAATGATAACTTTTTTAATGTACTTTCATTGATTTTTATTAACTGAGTACCTACTTCGTTTCATTCTCATGGCTAGCTTTCCGTTGCAAATTCTGTATAAATTCCTTCAAAGCAATTGGATCATCTTTTCTCAATGAAAATCCCACTGTTTTCAAAATCAACAATATTGCTTCAATTTCTTTTTCTGTGAACTTAGTCATCAATTTGTCAAGTATCTGATACAGAAGCTTGTTTCCAAAGACCTATCGAAAAGAGATTGAACAATATTAATTGATTTATTTTAATATATGTATAGATTACTATTTTAAAAAGGGACATACCTTGAAATTATAAAGATTTGAAATCATGAGAACCATATTATCCAATTGTTTATTTTCCATGTTCTGTGGCTCTTCCAAAGTTTTGACAAAGTTCACAATGAGCTTTTCTAAGAAATTAGCACCAACTTCGGTGCCAATATTGGCATGTAGAATCGTGATTAACATCATGTGTTCAGAGATAAGGCGAGCAGGTGTAATTACATGCGATACCAAACTTTCAATCATTAATTCTACTAATAAATAATTCATACTGTTGCGACTATTCCTCATATACATCGCTTCTATCTATAAAAGTAGGTATTATTAAATACATTAACTATTTTATATAAAATAAGATAAACAACATTCAAACATATAACTACTTGATTTGCTATACTGTGCATGTTATGTTCTGTAACTCTGTTCAAATAACCCTTTAATTGCCTTTTTAATAAAAGCAGTTTTTCATTATCCAAACTTATATCCTGTGAAGTCACTCTTGCTGCTGGTGGAATGTATTTGTTAGTACTCTGTATAACATTGCCGTCTCTATCTCTTTTTCTTCCATAGATATCTTCCCATAGGCCTTCATTGCCATCATTAATATCATCATCTTCTTTATCCTGCATTGATTTTATTTGTTTACTTTCAGCCTTGACTCCATTCTTTGAAGTCCTTCCTTCATCATTGTTATCTTCATCTTCACTCATATTCTCACTTTCACTTTCACTATCTATCTGTGTTTCGCTATTGCTATCATTATAATAATCATCTTCACTGTAATTGTTATTCTCATTTGAATCTATATCTTGACGTTTCTTAATACTTGCGTCATTATTTATTACTGTTACTTCTGAATCAATATGCATTTCATTTTCAAACTCATTTTCAATTAATTCCTTTTCTGTTTCTGCAAGATGTTTTCTGTCTTTCTCTAGACAGAAGTTTAGAAGATCTATGTACAGATTAAAGAAATTCTAACAATTAAATATGTATAACTTATAAATGTATGAAAATTTATGTTACAAATTATGAACAAATATGTAAACAAAAATAGAGTAAAAAGGATACAATCTAAACCATCCTCTACAAAGGATTTGGGAATTGTCTTCTTTTTCCTTTTGTTCAATTTCAACTGTTTCTCCAATTTCTTAATCATCTTATCCTCTTTCAGATTAGCTTGTTTAAGCAATTTAGCTTTGTGCTTCCGTTTTTGCCGTTCAAACTGTTCCAACTTCTTTTCCTTTCTTTCCTTGGCATCATTTTGGACTTTCTCCTGTACTCTTACTGCCTCTTTAACTTTAACTGCTTCATCGTCTTTTGTTCTGCGATCATTATCAACTTCTTTATCCAGTCCACGTGCACGTGCACGTAGTTCTTTTCTTTTCATTAAATACAGTACTCTATTAATTTTCTTTTGTGCTCTTTGCTCTTTACGTATTTGTTTACGAGATTTTTCAACTGCTTTTACACCCGGTCGCTTTTTTTTATTAGCTTTTTGTTTATGCGAGCTCATTTTTCAATCTCCGAAATGATAAGTTGCAGAAAATCTTGTTGACAGACACAGAAATAAGTGATTGAATATATTTTGTTCTCTTAACAAATATATACTTTTCTCTGCGTAGATATTAAAACCGATGACTCTTTTTCTATAATACTTTAATATTACGACATATTATATGCTTGCATTTTCCATACACAATTCTTACGTTTTCAAAAGTCCTAGAAATGTGGCACTACTGATTTGCATACAATTGTTATCAGAATACGTCTAAGTTCCTTTATTTAACGCGGAGAACTGAATGGAACAGAGAACTAGTATGGTTAGGTTTGATTTTGTCGAAGTACATGCCATCGTTCCGTTTTGATACCCAGATTTCCGAATTGTGACACCGACGAATAAATTTAAACGTTAAATGTTTCGTTACATATAATAAGATGAAAATGTTGATGAAAGTGTCACAAAGTTCTTTGACAGTTGCTGTTACGAAAAGGTAACTATTCCTGTAGAAAACAAAACAATTTTACAGTATAAATGCCAATAATATAAGCCTTTTCCGCATTAACCTCGTAAACAAGTTTTGTAATGTTCAAATACCTTCAGCAATAATTGATTTCTTCGTTTTTAAACGTAATAATGTTTTTTACAGTGTTGTGCATAGGAAAACCTGTTCCATTCTCCATAAACGTAATTTTTCTACTAATAATGTACCCACCAAGCTAACACGAAATTCCATCATTACACCATTTCCTCCGTTGACTAAACCTGTTCCCAATTTACCTAAAGCTGTCTATGCTACTGCTAAAGAAGAAAATCAGGTCACTAAAGTGACAGTTTTATCAAATGGGTTGAAAGTTGCTTCTGAAAATAGGTTTGGCCAGTTCTGTACAATAGGTGGTAAGTTTAAATAAAATACTTACAACGAGTTTAAACATTATTCTTAATACAAGCTTTAAAGTTCTTTTTTGAAACCCATATATTCTTACAGTGTTACTTGATTCTGGTCCTCGATATGAGATTGCATATCCAAGTGGTATCTCACATTTCTTAGAAAAATTGGCATTTGGAGTAAGATACTTCTAATATAAATATTAATATTCCAGGGATAAAAGAAATAAAACAAAAACAGTAATTTACTCTTACAGTCTACCAAATCCTATAAGAACAAAGACCAAATTATGCTGGCTTTAGAGAGACATGGAGGGATATGTGATTGTCAAGCATCTAGAGACACATTTGTTTATGCAGCATCTGCAGAACGTCATGGATTAAATACTGTTGTACAGATTTTAGCTGACATTGTTTTAAGGCCGTTACTTACAAATGAAGAGGTAAAGAAGTTGCTGTGTTATATTATTTTAATTCACTGGTGTTTTATTTTTGGTATTGAATATTTAAATCTCTAGATATGTGCTGCAAGACAAATGATCCAATTTGAATTGGAATCTTTACTCACAAGGCCAGAACAGGAGCCAATACTTATGGATATGATTCATGCAGTAAGTAGATTGAAATATGAAGGGGAATCTGAAGAATGTATACTTAAATAAAATTGATTTTCAGGCTGCATATAGAAATAATACTCTTGGGCTCCCAAAGATTTGTCCCAAGGAAAATATTGAACGTATAGACAGGAAAATATTGCTTGAATATTTGAAACATCATTATATACCTCAAAGAATGGTAGTAGCTGGAGTTGGTATTGAGCACGAGGATCTCATTTCTGCAGTTCAAAAGTAACTACAAGTAAAATATTTGCTAAAATAGATAATTTAATTGTTAAGTAAGATTATTATTAAATTAAACTCGCTGATACTATAATAGATACTTTGTTGAGGAAAAATCTATATGGAACGAGGAGCAAGTGAGACAGGAAGGTTCATCAGATAAACATTTGATGGTCGACACATCGATTGCTCAATACACAGGAGGTTACATACTCGTAGATATCGTTTTAAGCTGAATACATAGGCTAAAGAGTATTATAGTTGGTAAATGAATGTTCTGTTACTCTTTACAGGAAGAGTGTAATGTACCTGTGTACGCAGGACCGAGTGGTCTGCCAGAATTATCGCATGCAGTGGTAGGTTTAGAAGGATGTTCTCATCAAGATCCAGATTTTGTAGCCATGTGCGTTTTGAATATGATGATGGGCGGTGGTAACAGTTTCAGTGCTGGAGGTCCAGGAAAAGGAATGTACACTCGCTTATATACGAATGTACTTAACAGGTAACGCATGAAACAATTGCTGCCAAGAGAACAAGTGTCATTGATAGAAAATCATTTTCCAGATATCATTGGTTATATAGTGCAACAGCATATAATCACGCATACGCTGACACGGGACTTTTTTATATTCATGCATCCTGTACGCCATCCCACGTAAAAGATATGGTAGAAGTGATCATACGCGAGATGGTCACTATGGCGCACAATATTACAGATAACGAGCTAGCGGTATAATTTCCTTTCAAATGTTAAATGCATCTATAGGATTGTTTATTCATCTTATATTTTCTTACTTTTTTGATCATAGAGAGCGAAGAAACAACTGCAGTCTATGTTACTCATGAATTTGGAGCAAAGGCCTGTTGTATTCGAAGATATTGGAAGGCAGGTTTTAGCCACTGGTTCTAGGAAACGACCAGAATACTTTATACAAGCAATTGGTACATTGTCCCATTAATTTAAGTTCCAATCCATTAATTTAATATTGAAGAGACTCTTATTCATGTTTATGTTTATTTGCAGCTGCAATAACAAAAGATGACATAAGCCGAGTAGCGCGTCGTTTACTCAAGTCGGCTCCCAGCGTGGCAGCACGGGGAGAAGTAAGGGCAGTACCTTCTATTGCAGACATACAAGCTGGATTAATCGACGAACAAGGCCGATTGCCTGGCTCTCGGAGTAGATTATCGCTTTTTCGTTAATAGATAGGAAATCTTAATTTTACATCACACGATTCTCAGCAAAAGAAAAAAAAAATTCGCCGTACATAAACTGTTAATCTTAATCTCGAATGGAAATTTTATATTTTAAATTCCGTATCAGAGAAAAATGTTTAATTTATTCACGATCTGTATTTAATAATTCAAAGGAAAATTTTAAACCTCTTTTGAATGTAAAATTTGTTAGCACGTGTGTAAGCACGTACAATCATGAACATAACACATGAGTAAAAGCATGAATAAATGACGTTGTATTTATTATGCGTTATAAGACACTTAAAAATAACATTAAAAAGAAATATATTTAAGATTATATTTGTGACACACATGACATATTTTCATCTTGATATAATTATTATCGTGTGCTGTATCTTTAAATAAATTACTTAGGACTGACTTCGTGTTCATGAATACAAAAAATTCAAAATTCTCATAGCAGGTTTTTATTTTTGTACCAAAACTTTCTCTACGCGTAGGTGAACACTGTATGTATATACACTGAGCATACGCTGTACATGAATTTTGATACAAAATGAAATTAAGCCTCCACCTCTTCCAGTGTCTTGAGGAAAGAAGCTTTCTTTTGGTTAACACGATTCTTCCTCTCGGACAATGAAAGTTTCGCGCGGTTCCACCGCTTCTTGACGACCTCCTTATTCATTGCGGCTTTCACGTGTTCCGGATTAGCGCGTATAGCTTCGTGGGCGCTCTTATAGATACCCTCAATCTAAAAATCAGAACATAAAGTGTTCATTAATTTAAAAAAAAAGAGAAAGCTATTAGTAAGTAAAATGTAACACAGGTTGATCTGGAAATGCCATAATCTGTGCATTTATCTTTGAAAACCAATGTGATTACTATTGTCCAACTGCGACACTGCAAAGATTGTTGTCAGGCATCTTGCAGTAATTATAAGTTGGACGAATGTAAACATTATTTATGGACTTACATTGTCAGCAGTAATGCCATTCTTGATATATTGTGAAAACTGTCGTTTGAAAGCTTCATCATCTTCTTCCTCTAATGTCCTCATATAATTAGCCACATGCTGACCAAAGATATGTTGCCTATGTACATCGGCATTGAAAGCCTTCGACTCGCTGTCATATCCTGGGAACCTCTTGGTGCTGTTTATCAAATCAATATATAAGTAAAGTAGATCATGTGAGAATCTGTGCTGTTACTGTGTTCTATAGTATGTTATCAGAGACACGATTATAATCTTTTTATGTTGTTGCTAAGACAGTACATTGCACTGTAGAACACAGATACAAAGTCATGCTTTGCTATAACTCAGATGACGCGCATGTGCCATAAAATCATCATGGTGCTAGAACTTGATTGAATTTCGTTTTGAAATTCCGATCTTGGTAACAAATTATTTAATATGTACCTGTGAGGAATATTGAGGCCGCCGTCAACAGCTCCCTTCATTGCGCCAAAGACCCTAGCACCAGTAGTCGTACGCATAAGACCGGTATCCAGGTAACATCTAAATGCTCCAGGACCGTCATCCAGTTCTTCAACATTGTATTCATCACCGGTCACTTCTGTTGTTCCAGCATACAGGGTATCCAGGCCTAACTTTTTCAGTAACTGTAACCAAAAATATAAGAAAACTTCATCTTTAAAAAAGTAAGTGATACCCAGTGATTTAACAATGATCATTATTATAATATCAGAATTATACAATAGGGAACAATTAATTTTCTTCAGTTATGCATCAAAGCGAGCTGAGTGTATCATCATTCAGTAAATATTTAAGAAATTATGCAATCATAATAAAATTAAATAAACTTACTTACTCTTCTAGCCAGAAGTAGACCTGTGCAGTACGCAGAGGCATAATTTGTAAGGCCTACTTTAATACCATATCTTGGAAGTTCATGACTGTATGCAGCACATACAATTCTGTCTCCTTCAATCCTTGAATATGCGATCTAGGTACATACAATATTATATAGCAATTTGACAAAACAGATGTTTAAAAGATTAAGCATATTTACCTGACAAGTAATATCCTTGTTTGATAAACGTACAATCAACCTATATTTAGGAGTGTTATATTTATTTTTATCTTGGATGGTTAATCTTTTGCGCGCATAATAATCAGTCTTTCCTTCACGCCGCCTCTTAAACTTAACTTGATAACGTTTAAAGTACTGCTTGTTTTTGACAACTTTTACGAAACCCTGAAAGAAACATGATGTTTAGATTTTCATTTCTCACTTCTATCACAATAAAGTTATTATATAAAAATCAGTATCATAGGAAACAGTGTTATCATTTCATCAAAGTGAGCTAGATTTTTCATCATTTGAAAGTATTTAATTCTATTCACAAAGGTTTATATTATTATAAATTGTACGGTTATTTCCAAACATGTATGTATATATATTAATGTGCAACCTAAAAATCAACGAGTGAGATCGTTTTTAGATAACACAAATAAATAAAGAATTAAATCTATTCAATAATTTGTTATTAAAGCTGATCTCATGGAAGAGGTAATACCATCCCGAACTCGTGTCGCGACATTGATTGAACATTATTCTCCGAATCCGTTTAACTTCCATACATCTTTGATCTTTATTTTTACACAATCATTTTTACAAATAATTAGGTATCTCGTTTACCTGATTCTGTGAATCTTAGACAAATTTAACTTACCATTATTAGGAGAAATAGAATAAAATCTGGACGTGGAACACCGCTTCCCAACGCTCCACGTAGAAAAAGGGTCTTCTCGCACACGCTCGTTGCGCCCTCCCATTTTTCGATATAAGTATATACAGGGTGTTCCAGAACTACTTGAAATACTATACCCTTAAAGTATATGCTGTAAAACTACACCTGGAAATGATAAAGTCCTGAGGTGATTTTAAGCAATATTTTTCTATGTCAAAAAGTTGTCCGGGATGTGGTTGAAGAGCTA
>SHCU01000006.1:1182488-1194714 GCA_004307685.1 Ceratina australensis
AATAAAATCTGGACGTGGAACACCGCTTCCCAACGCTCCACGTAGAAAAAGGGTCTTCTCGCACACGCTCGTTGCGCCCTCCCATTTTTCGATATAAGTATATACAGGGTGTTCCAGAACTACTTGAAATACTATACCCTTAAAGTATATGCTGTAAAACTACACCTGGAAATGGTAAAGTCCTGAGGTGATTTTAAGCAATATTTTTCTATGTCAAAAAGTTGTCCGGGATGTGGTTGAAGAGCTATTAACAAAAAATCCCTGCTGGTGTATACGAGCAGGCCTGGTTAGCGCGTACTACCTTGACAGCAAAGCACTGTCTTTTCTATATACTATACCAGCGCTCTAATTGCCCGGAATTTTTTATTAATAGCTTCTCAACCACGCCTTAGGTAAAATATTGTTTAAAATCGTGGGCGTAATATTAGTTCTGGGACACCCTGTATAGGCTGCAGCCTTCTTCAGGATTGGCCGCATGGTGCAGCACTTCCGATAAAGAATTTCGATCCCAATCAAAATTTGTAATCCACTGTGACTTAGGAAATGAAATTATTAATTAAATTCAACTGAGAATCAGTGATAAGAGATTTGAGGAATTTTCCGCAGCGCCGCCAGTTGCGGAATAGTGAACTAATAGCTCGATGAGAGATCCGACACCGAGGAGAGAGTATTAAAGAGTGGCAACATTATGGGCCTCCTACTGCATCGAGGGCTAGGATTGCTTTCCGTAATTTTAATATATCATGTAAAATAGAAATAATTGTAATGGAACGCTAGATCCTTAAAATGAGGGATCGGTGGTTTTATGTCCCGAATTGTGTATTTGTTTCTCTTTTATTTATAAAAATTACGCAGACTTTTTCAGGTTTTAAAGGAAGTGACTAGCGATTTATACAAGGATCGTCAAATAAAAATGACAAGATACATTCTCAATTCATTTATTAATCAGATTGTATCAATCATACATTACATATGTATAGATTCTAATCTTTTAAAATCTTCGCCTCCCTTCATCTGTATTTTTTCGCTTGATTCTAAAGTCACGCATGCGGTACCAAGTGAAAAAGTCTAATTCTTCATTCGGATAGGATTCTGATTTCGACGGCAATTCGTTCGGATAATCCATTAGTTGTTCCAACGATTACATATGCTACCTTAATAGTATGTTGATTCAGTGCCTCCTCAATACATACAAATTTTTGAACATTTTTGAACATAAATTAAAACANGATTAAGTAAGCAATTTGAGTTTTATTTACAAATTCCGGGTACTTATTTTACAAAATACAAATATAAATTAAAACAAGAATGGATTAAATTATATTGTACCTTCGACAAAGCACAATCCCAACATTTATCTAATCTAAGTTTTGACGGTACGTGGATACATATCAATTCTGTTAAGGATGAGTATAATAATTCAATATTCCCAACATTGAAGTGGCTTGTGAATACTGTTCGGAGCCTTCTTCATTCCAATGCGGAAGCAGAAAGAATTTTTTCAATTTTAACCGATGTAAGAAGTAATAAGAGATCCAATTTAAGCCACGATACAATAAATTCATTAATAATCATAAAGTCAGCATTCAAAGCCCGCGGAGAGATCAGTTCTACTTTATTAATAAAATCAGATCATTTGCAATTAATGGAGGGTGAAAACTTATATTCTTGAATAAAATTTTTCGAAAACTTTTCAAGATAGATACTAGCTTTGTGATATAATCTGTGCTTTTATCCATTCTAGACATTTTATTCAGTCAGTTAACGTAGTATTTGCATTCAATTATGCACCATCTGATTACTTTTTGTTTCGATCTTTAAAAAACTCCTTGAATGGTAAAAATTTCAATAATGATGATGATGTCAAATCGTACCTGATTCAGTTTTTTGCTAATAAAAACCAGAAGTTTTATGAACGTGGGATTATGATGCTGCCTGAAGGATGGCAAAAGGTCATTGATCAAAATGGGCAATACATTGCAGAATAAAGTTATTTAGATCCATGAAAAAATTGTTTTTGATTTTCTAAAAAAAATTCGCAATTACTTAGTTGTTAACCCAATACTATAGTTTTTAACATAATAATCAGTAAAAATTCAGCAAACTGCATTTACCAAATAAATATTAATGTAAGTACTAAATATGTATATTTATTATGAAATTTACATTACATAAATTATTCGTATAATCTTAAAAAATGGTAATACATTTACATGTACACGACATGCTGTGCCTACTACACAAATCACATTTTTGGGAATAGATTCCTTCATCTTTTATTCACAATCAAATGAGTTTTATCCTCACTCTTAAATAGTAAAAGCATACGAGGGAAATATATACATATTCTTAAGTTTGTACATCTTGGGTTTCCTCTAATCCCCAATCACTTAAATCTTCCTCCCAACCATTACTTTCTTCTCCTGTTTCTACGTTTGTTAACTTTACATCAAATACACTATTTGATACCACTTCTGATTTTTGTACATGCAAAACCTGTGTCTTTTTTATTACAGGCTCCATATCAGTGAAAAAATCATATTCCTCTTTTAAAGTGTCAGTCGATTTTGAATGTTTAATATCAAGCTCTGAAATATCAGACAAAACAGTTGTTTTCTTCGGTTTCGTTTCAATTTTTGTTTTATCTGTACTTAGCACAGAATCTGTAACAATGGTTTGTGCTACATCAGGATTGTTAGATATTGCTTCAGCAAGACGTGAAACTCGCGCATCTCCAATTTCTTGAATGTCCCAATCAGACCATGTATATTCCTCATCAGTAATTAAAGCAGCAACATCTTTCTTGTCCTCACCACCATCAGGAGATGGCCTCTCGGGTAAGTTAATTGGTTTCTCAATGAGATTCGTTGAAATTGGGAACTGTTCAATGCTTGTATCATTATCAAGCTTTTTATTATCCTTTAGTTTGTTCGGTCGTCCATCTGTGAATAATTTTCCTCTTTTTCCACCAATAACAGTCGCAGCACCCAAAATTGGAACGATATCAGCTAATGCTTTCAACGTCGCTGATACAAGATGATCGTTTGTATCTTTAATTCCGACAAGCAATTCGGGAAGTACTTGAGATTTCAACTCGTTAGCTTGAAAAGTATGAATGAACGAATTAAAATGCGCTAGGAGAACTAAACGTATCGAAACATCTCTTATGCAAAACATTTGCAAAAGTCTTGGTACCAAATAAACTTTAAACGTAGAGACAGTAAATAAATTATTATCATTTGTACTATCCTTTCCTTCTGTAAAGAAAATAACATTTGAGTTTTGATTCACGTTATAGATTAAGTTTCATTGAAGACTATTCTGACCTTTTGGCTTCAGAATAAATGGTAAAAGCTGTTTTTGTGCAGTCATGTCCAATAAAACCATTCTTGAGAGTAACAATCGTCCTAACTGCTCAGCAACTATATTTTCAGGAAATGTTCTTAATTGCATTATCAGGCTGCTGTAATATGATGAAGATATTTTAACATTTTTACGTATAATTACTTTAAATAATCATCTTTTTATAATAAAAATATTTACTCAAAAAATACTTCTTTCTCTTGATTGTTCTTTAAAGGTAATTCATCCAAGAATGCATATATTCTCATGAAGTCATGATTGAAGAATGAATGTTGCAGTACATAGGATAAGTCACTTCTTAAAGATGGATCTGGGTTCTGCAAATTATCTTTACAAAATTGTTTAAACTCTAAGAGACCTGGAACATCCCCTAAAGCAGGAAACACATTCTATCAAAACCTTTTTGTAATTTCTGTAAACAGTAAAATATAAATTATTTCATACCTGGCTCTTTCAATTTCAATATATCCTCAGCTAATATCCCAAATGCATATGCATCTATCGCTGTAAAACTTGTAGAAATAAGTGCTGCATCTTCCTCAGAAGATATTGCTTTCTCAAATCTATAACTCCTTATTTTCTTCAAATGAGAAGTTAAATCTTTAAATTTACACAAACATTCCAATCCACCAAGCTTCCAAGACCCTTCAGGTGTAACATAAATGGAACTTTCGCAAATATTGTTGTGAGATACTGATGCTGTTTGGTGAAGGAAAACTAATGCTCGTAGTGTGCTGCACAACCCAATGCATATTTGCAATGTACTTTGAGCTTCTAACGTCTGTATCAAAGGTTTGACTTGTTCAGTGGCAAGAAAATACTTGCTACCCTTTGACCATGAGGAGACATATTTCAATATACAAGGATGCCTATATAACATTAGATTCTGAAATGCAAAAGAAAGCATAAATTGATTGTTATTAAAAGAATTCATGACATGCTTGACGTAGATCAATTTGCACACGATGTAATAATTGACATGGATTAACATTAACCTTTGCAGCCTTTTGTAGGGGCGATGGATTTCCAAAACTTGCACTATAATGCAATGATGGTTCACTAACAAAAACTGAAATCGTTTGAACATTATGACCGTTTACACGAGCTAAATAGTGAGCCCAAAAATCAGTTATTTGAACCGGTTTCTCGTCAATTTCCAGCCCGCTAAGGGCACTCCTTTCATTACCCATTAATTTCTTACAAAATCGGACCACATGTATTAAACAACGATCGAAAATAATAACCGGTTAACGAACATTTCCGAATCAATTTTCAAACAAAAAGAACAATTCGTAAAATTCCTTGCAACTGTTTATGCTAGATTATGCTGCTGATTTGATTTTAGAACACATCATCACTACTTGAACTCTTTTAGACATTATGTTCTATGTCCGATTATCTCGGATCTTTCAAGTGATAGGCGATACAAAAATTTATATCAATCGTTTCATTTGTTGGTTTATGTATTAATAACAATGGCATATGTATTGATACACATAAACTGATAACTATCTCTCATAAAAACAAATAAGCGACTTTAGCGCCATTATTGTAGCGATGAACCCTGTTTTTTATTTCATTTCACGGTATCTTTTTATGCATATAAATGCATATAGAGACATAAATGCGGAAAATAAATGTGCAAGTAACTTTGCTTGCATTTTATAGAATCTAAAAAATTATAATTTATGTTTAAAGTATATAGGAAAAAGGCGATATTTTGATTATTGCTATGCAGTATTCACTGTATTATTGTTTCTTATTAGATTTATACTTACTTTATTCATTTGCAGTTGAAGCTTTTGAGATCTGTTAGATCACTTACACATTACTTTGTTAATATATAGGAATAATTATATTGATGATATAATTATATTGATAATGATAATAAAGTATAAACAAATCGAAATTAGTAACGATATATAATAGGCAATAATAATAACAATACATAATAACACCTACAGGCAAGATTTTCGGATTTTGTTCTTCAGAAAATTAAGAAAAGACAAACTATATCACTCGTAATTACGTACAACAATAAAATTCGTAGTTTTAATAAAAATGACACTCAAATAAAAGAAAGGATAAAAGGTGGAATATGATATAATTAATACAGATTGATATCTAAAATGAAATTAATAATACACAATATGGTACAAAGTAATATGTATATAAAATATCATTATTAAGAGTATGTGCTACAGCAGTAGTAAAATATCTTGTGGTAACAGTAGCAAAAGATGTATAGCAACGTCAGCAAAAATATAAGTAAAGAGTATTAGTAGCACTAGCAATTTCATATACAGTTGTTTATTGAATAATTAATATCAATAGCGTCGATTATTTAAAAGTGTTACTACTATCAATACTACTATTGCTACTGTTGCGGCTATTATTAATTTCAAGTTACGTCAACTATAATTATAACAGTAACATGAAATGATAATAATAAAATAATAGAAAGAAATGCGTTGCAGGAACTTGCTATTTTTTAAAGCGCGAATTACGGTCGTAAAGTACATTGTACACTTCTATTAATCGTCCGAAATCATCCGAAAAGTATGAAGAAGAATGTTCATCTGGCAGTAAGTCAAAGGCACCATCGTGGATACTCGGCTATTTTTCAGCTTTAGATTTCGAAAACGTTTTCCAAAAACTATTCACATAACATAGCGAAAAGCAGTAATTAAATCTACTAGTTTTCCTTAGCGAACGCGCTGAAGTTACACGCGATTGATATTTAAGATATTCTTCTTCCAATAGTATCGTGGAAGAATATTATTTATCAAAAAGAGTAAGTGTGCATGTATTATGTAGATGTAGCATAACAAACGAATCGACACGCAGAAGTGATAGTACATAAACTGACTTGCCTCGCCTTAACAACGTTTCATGAAACTTTAGTTTTTTCGAATGAGTATTCGTTGTTGTCCTAAGAAAATCAGTAAGAAGTTAACTGTTGGAAATACTACAATTTATTTTCATCGGTTTTCATTTCTATAATAATATTAATAATAGTGATAGTCATAACGATGACGTTGGAGGTGGCAGTAATGACGTCGACGACGACGACGACGACGATGACGACGAAGACGACGACGAAGACGACGATGACTACGACGGCGATGATGATGATGATATTAATGATGATGATGATATTGATGATGATGGCGATGACGATGACGGCGACGAGCCTGATCACGACGACGAATACGACGTAACGTAAACTTTGAGAATGAGGATGATAGCGATAAAAATGATGATACTTTGATAACAACGACAATGATGATAATGACAATGGCGAAACGGCAGCGGCGACGGCGAAGACGATAACAGCCAAAATCGTTCTAATAATAATTACGTTATTAATCCAATTTTTCAAATTATAATTATAGTAAGTTTCTTGCAGTTTTATGCATGATATTTCAGTGATAGTTCTGGTACTAATTAATAACAATAGCAGCGGCAGTAGTAACAACGGCGGCGATGGAGATGATCATATATTGTATATACGTAGCATAGTAATACAATAGAAATAACGATGATGATAATGATGACGACAGTTACTACAAATAAAATAAAATTAAAATAAAATAATGTTTGTAATAATATTAATATTAATAATATAATAATAATGTTTGAATCGTAACGAAAGAAGAGAATATACATTTCTTTTTTGTACGACGTGTACGTTGCGACAAACAGTGTTGTGAGATATTACTAGCGAAATATTACTACACGCGAAAAAATCGAGCGCATTTCGTATTTCTGCAAGCAAAACACTCGTCGTTATTATTACATTTTCTTCCCCTAATCATTGATACTCTTTTCGAGAGTGGCTAGGTCATGATAATATATTCAGTACTATAAACAATTGTTGCACTATTTATTTTTTTCACAAGCTTCCTCATGACCTCACAGTATATTAATAAACGAATAATGTACATGAACTTTTCTTTTACTTGCCATATCGTATTTAGAGGGACAACGTCATGCAGATCTATACGACGAGAAATCGCCGCACGGATATAATTCTTAGTGTATTTTTCTTTTCTTTTTCTTTTTTCCATTTTTTTGTTGGAATTTCGATATACGCAACAGTCTTCTTTGTCGTTTTGTTTCCGTTTTTCTTATTTTCTTTTAAAGTGATGCTCTGTGAATAATTGCAACGATCGTGCAATATTTTTTTCGAAGCAGGTCTCACGAAAAATCCGGCTTTATCGTGTACCACAGACCGCCGTCGTGTTCACATACAGAAACATAAGTCTTGTGCACATTCATTAATCTTCATAGTAGTTGATAAACGCAGTTAATCGGTTAGGATGATCGATCGGCATCGATTAGAGTTATATACGTTGTGCGCGTCAGTCTAGTCCTTTAACTTCCTTCTCTCTTCTTCAACTGAACATGTTGTGTATCCCAGTCGTTAAGGAAATCAACGATTGCTTTTTATTTTTCTCTTTTTTAGATAACGATCAGTCTCGAGGAAATCAATTCAGTTCCGTCTTCTTTTGCTTCAAGCAACTTCTTTCATCCTACACATGCACAGACATTCTTCCTCTCCTTTCACGATTTTCAAACGAAAGTGTAATGTTCAATGAAAGTGATCTTATTGTTCAGAATTTATGAAAACGTAACGCGTGTTCCTATAATTGTTAATTCGGAGAAGCATCGTAACAACAATTGTCACCTATACTTATTTCTCCATTTCGATACACGCCACGATCGAATTATTACTCAGAACTAAACGTGGTCTAAGTAATCGAAGTTACGAATTTTAAGCTTGCAAGCTGCTTTAAATCGACAGTAATATATAATACCAATCTGGAGCTATCGTTCGCTCCACATGTATGATAAGTTCATAATCATTATCATTTACCTTCCGATCAACGTCGTAGCATTGATTATGCACATATATATATATATTTTTTGTATGTATATATATATATATATATATGTGTGTGTGTGTGTGTGATCGTTAATTGTATATATATATATATATTTTGTTTCAAATGGTGGACTGAATGTTCTTTTTTCACAATTCACTCGTTTTGTTGATTCACTTCTTCCTTATTGTCATTGTCTTGCGAGTTTACACTCGGTTTGGAGCCTCCTTGTTGTGCACCGGAGCTACCGTCGTTGATTTTATCATTGTGTGAATCCGTTTTTTCATTCGCGTCCATTTTGACGTTTCCTGAAAACGAAGAATAAAACAAACATAGGAACGATTCTCGTGCGACTGGAATTCTTAACTTTTTGACCATTTTTTTCCTCAATGATTGTTCGTATCAATACGACGTGACAAGCGCGAACCTTGAGTAGAGTAATATTGTTGTTGCATCTTCATGTTTCGTTGCTGTTGCTGTTGCTGATGCAGATTCGGTCTGTGACGGTTGATTTGAGTCTGTTGTTGCTGTTGCTGGGAGGGCATACAGTTAGGTTGCTGCTGTTGAGTGGGATTGTTCGGGTTTGGACCGGGCGTGAATGGAACGACCGGTCGTTGAATCGGCGGCGGGTATCTTTGTTGAGACGGTTGAATTCCACCGCGTGGTGGCATGCCCATGCCGCGTATATTTTGTTGCAAAACCTGTATCCAGTTCATCCAACTTAAGTGTCTTAGTCTTAGCAGTTTGCGCAAGCGTTACTTAAATACACGAAATTCGTGAACCAGGTTGACGCTATTTACCAGAGCTGATTGACTAACGCCTTGATACTGCTGATATTTGTGATGCTGCGTTGGACTAGGCTGTGGCTGCTGAGACGATGATTGTTGTTTGCAACTCCTTGACTTAGGAGATGGAATTTGAGGCGCTGGAAAGTTATTAATTATATTATTACATGATGTGAACATATACTATTTAATTCATAGCGGGCAACGTGAACTTACTAGAACTGAAAACCGATGCGAGGACATCTTGCTGGTTTCCCGATGGACTTTTCAATTGTCTGGGTTGCTCTTGTGGTTGATGTTTGCTGAGGAAAGTAGGCCCCGCATTTCCCGGTCCAGGAAGTCCTCCGGTCGGGTTACGAAATTGCTGAGCGGCCGCGGCCGCTGCGATCTGTAAACCCGAACTAGATAAGAAGCCGGAGCTGAAGTTTTGGAGTCCAACAGGTGTGGCACTGCCAGTTGCCAAGCTTTGACTGTGCTGGCCGAATCCTTGGAGTCCGTAATGAGTCCCAGTCTGTTGCGTAGCGCCTCCAGGTTGATAAAAACCTGTTTGCGATCCAGGAAACACGTCTGAAATGAAAACACAACGATAATCACTCATTCTAAAGGATTATTATAGGAAATAATAATATTCAATTGTTTACCAGCCGAAGTTGCGCTATAATAGCTATTAGCTGACGCTTGTACATTCGGGCCAGGCCTCTGAACCAACTGGGAGTTGCCCATGTAACTGCCACTCACGCCGAGTACTTGATTCGGATCATATGGTATGTACGTTAACTAAAAAATAGATAAGAGTCTCAAAACACAATTCTACAAACACCTTTGCGTAATGAAAAGTTAGAAGATAGTATCAACTAGGTATAATAATTAAGACTTACTGGGTTTGGCTGAGGAGCAGACGGTGCTTGAAAGTGCGGAGCTTTGGTTCCGATAGCGCCGATAGGTTGAGACGATGGCTTCACGCTGGCTGACATCAAAGAGTTCGAAGAGGAGCTAATCAAAACCGTGTTGGGATTGTTGCTTAGCTGCTGATTTTGGCCAAACGGTGGGGCAGCAGCTGCGGTCTGTAACATTGCAGTTTGTTTTATGTTACATTATACATAATAGTAATTATAAAGGTGATCACTTACAATTCGATATTGTGAAAGATTGCTTTGATACATATCCGGAGTGGGTGCGTTGGGCGCGTGAGGTGGCGGAGGTGGAGGTTGTTGCAGATAGACATTTTGCTGGCTGAAGGAATTCTGTAAGGACGGCGCGTATGGAGGATACTGCGTAAAAGCCGATCGGCTTTGATCTAGCTGAAACGCTCCATATAGACCTCCCGCCTGGGCTGGCAATTGACCAGATCCGGTGTTGAATAATACAGCTGGCGGAGAAGGTATGGCAGACATACTGCCGTATTGCGCAGCTTGAGAGCCAGGATACTGAGGGAACTCCTAAAAGAATGAACATAAATAAATATAATTAATAAAAAAATAGTAACAAGTAAGCGTGATACGAGGATCAAATAGTTAATGAATAATCACCTGATAATTGATGTGAGAGGGTTGACCAGTTGAGTTAAAAGGTGGTGGACTTAACGGTCCTTGTAGGCTGACAGGAGGATGTCCGATAGGACTCTGACCTGCTCCAATGGGACTTGGTCCAGGGACAGTCGAGCCAGATTGGCCACTGCTGCTTCCCGAAGATTGTTGCTGCGGCTTCACCTGCGGGGGAACCAGCTGCGCATCAGGCAAAGAGTCAGCATCTTCCCACAGGGGACATGGTGTTTCATTATTTTCTTATTTTTTTCCTATTTACATCACTATCAACTGTCGACATTAATAACTCTAATCGATGCCGACCAAATAACGCGAACGTTTTTTGGGGGGCAACGTATTCTCTTCTCTTTTTAAATCTCCCTTCTGAACTCTGGTGAAAATAGTTAGGTTCATTGCTAACAGTGTAATACTTAATAATTAAGTAAACAGAATCGATTAACGGAGTGGCTTTTGATAGGAAAATGGCTGCATATAACGTAAATGATTATGATATAAACAATGAATGATAAAAGCAACACGGTAATCAAGAAATCGCGAAAGAAAAATAAAACTTGGAAGATGACAGTGACAACGTGCAATTAATTTGCGGAACGACGAATGCTTATAATACTTAGACAAATTTTACAAAAAAAAAAGTCTTTAACACTACATCGGAGAAATGCACGTTAGCCACTTACCTTTCTGATTTTCACCATGGTAGCTAACTATCTTTTTTTTTCTTTTAACAGGATTTTCGAATACGGACGGAAAACGTTAAAAATCAAGAGGGAAACAACGGAATGAGCAAACTAGAACGAATGCGTTTTCACTCGAGTCTATGCTGAGTATCGAGTCAATTTCTAGTGATGTAATAGTTTCTATATGCATGCATGATAACATGATATAATGTTCGCGAAATGATTCCTCACCTTGCACACATTTGTAGAAGTAGTTATTTCGTTTTTCATATTA
Source organism: Ceratina australensis (assembly GCA_004307685.1). Taxonomy (NCBI): domain Eukaryota; kingdom Metazoa; phylum Arthropoda; class Insecta; order Hymenoptera; family Apidae; genus Ceratina; species Ceratina australensis. The sequence goes on from SHCU01000006.1 coordinate 1,194,018, forward strand.
GTTTGATTGTACTGTTGATGGGGGCTGTAACTGTCATCAACATCGGTACTTTCAAATGGTTGAGGGAAAGTGTTCGCGCTAGTGACGACATTGCCATCTTCGTGCTCGACTACGGTTGGCATGGGAGGTGCGTTCTCCCATACTTTCTTTACCGAGGCGATTTTCAGATTGAGCTCTGCCGCAGAAGGAGATATAGTGTTCTGGCCAGTAGCTATATGCATTGAGCGGGTCATTCCTAAGCTTTTGTTTTTGTCTTCAGTTAGCTGTGACAGATCAGAGTCAAACGTGAAATCTAACTTCATGTCAGCGTTGTCCTCATTCTTGTTGAATGACAGCGGCATTTGAATCGGCTCCTGGCTTTTATCTTTTATCAAATCGTTCGGTTTATTCGAGAACGCCACAGGCAGACTTTGTTGTTGCTGTTGCTGCTGCATAGCAGCGGCATTACTATCTTCTTCTAAATCGGCGCGTTTCTCGATTCGTTGTTGTTGAGTCTTCATATGATTGGAAAATTTATTCTTCACTGCTAAATCAGAGGGACCAGCCTTGGTAGTCTTTGAGTAATTTGTGTTCTCGAAGATCAATGTCTGCACCGGAGGCGAGGAGACGTCAGAAACCGAACTTTTCTCTATCAACTGATCTTTCAGACTCTTACCAGCATTCTTTTCACCATTCGGAGAGTTACGTTGGCTGCTAC
>SHCU01000006.1:1194735-1213140 GCA_004307685.1 Ceratina australensis
CATCGGAGAAATGCACGTTAGCCACTTACCTTTCTGATTTTCACCATGGTAGCTAACTATCTTTTTTTTTCTTTTAACAGGATTTTCGAATACGGACGGAAAACGTTAAAAATCAAGAGGGAAACAACGGAATGAGCAAACTAGAACGAATGCGTTTTCACTCGAGTCTATGCTGAGTATCGAGTCAATTTCTAGTGATGTAATAGTTTCTATATGCATGCATGATAACATGATATAATGTTCGCGAAATGATTCCTCACCTTGCACACATTTGTAGAAGTAGTTATTTCGTTTTTCATATTAGTTTGATTGTACTGTTGATGGGGGCTGTAACTGTCATCAACATCGGTACTTTCAAATGGTTGAGGGAAAGTGTTCGCGCTAGTGACGACATTGCCATCTTCGTGCTCGACTACGGTTGGCATGGGAGGTGCGTTCTCCCATACTTTCTTTACCGAGGCGATTTTCAGATTGAGCTCTGCCGCAGAAGGAGATATAGTGTTCTGGCCAGTAGCTATATGCATTGAGCGGGTCATTCCTAAGCTTTTGTTTTTGTCTTCAGTTAGCTGTGACAGATCAGAGTCAAACGTGAAATCTAACTTCATGTCAGCGTTGTCCTCATTCTTGTTGAATGACAGCGGCATTTGAATCGGCTCCTGGCTTTTATCTTTTATCAAATCGTTCGGTTTATTCGAGAACGCCACAGGCAGACTTTGTTGTTGCTGTTGCTGCTGCATAGCAGCGGCATTACTATCTTCTTCTAAATCGGCGCGTTTCTCGATTCGTTGTTGTTGAGTCTTCATATGATTGGAAAATTTATTCTTCACTGCTAAATCAGAGGGACCAGCCTTGGTAGTCTTTGAGTAATTTGTGTTCTCGAAGATCAATGTCTGCACCGGAGGCGAGGAGACGTCAGAAACCGAACTTTTCTCTATCAACTGATCTTTCAGACTCTTACCAGCATTCTTTTCACCATTCGGAGAGTTACGTTGGCTGCTACTGCCAGAATTGGGTTGGTCATTAGCCTCGTGATTGTGGACGTGACTATGATCATTTTGTGTTGATAGACCAGCTATTAGTTGGATATCGGTAGGAACAGCCGACGGTGAATTCGATCGTAATTGACTGGTGAACGGTTTGTCCCAAGCGTTGACGGAAGGTGGTGGCGCGGGACCGCTTGATGAATCTTTCGTGTAATTGTTTGATGAACTGTTCATCTTATTTGGATCATTCTGCTCGGATACGCACATCTGTTGTTGTTGCTGCTGCTGCTGTTTCGCTAAGCGTTGTTTCTGGAATCTGGGTGCAAGCTTCTGACTTCTCGAAGTTCTGTTATCGTATTGTTTTTGCATGTTTGAAGGTTGCGGAATGGTTTGTCCAAGCAACGGCGGTATGTTCTGAATCTGTTGCTGCAAAGCGGTAGACTGTTGTGAACCGCCGTTTGTCTTCGACTTCGAACGGTCGCGTTCTCTGTCCTTGTCCTTTTCACGTTTCACAGATTTCGATTCCTCCTTCTGGCCATGTCTCGAATCCTTTACATTTTTTTTCGAACGCACCTCTTGGAAACCATCGGAGTCAACCTTATCTTCAACGACATTGGCTCCATCCTCCATGCAATTGTTCGTTTCCATTTCACACTCTATGGCTGTCTTCTTTTCCTTTCCCTGGGCTTTCTTGTTAATATCATTTAGAGCTTGATTAACCAGATTTGGATCACTCAACTTTAACTCCTCCACGCGATTCACCGTACTATCCTTCACAGTCGATTTGCTCAAATTCGTAGGATTATTGCCAGAAGTTTGATTTCTTGACCTCCCATTCTGCACTTGAGTTGTCTGCATCAATGGCGGAATACTGCTCGAATGATTCTTTTGATTAGCGAAACCAGAATTTTGTATATTCCGTTTCTCTGCGCCGGGAGCTCGAGACGTTGTACTGGAAGACTTTACATTCTTTTCACGTTGCTCATGGTTATTGCCTGCCTGCTCGTTTCTACGCGAATGCGCGTTCGAAGTTACGGCGTTCTGACCACTGCCCGTGTTGGAACGTGACGGAAACTGTTTGTTGCGACTGTTGCGCGACTCTTTATGTTCTTCAACATGACCTTCGCTGTTCTCGGACGTTGTTTCCCAATCCTCATTTCCTACATCCGAGGAGGCTTGCTTGGATACGTTGCTACTGCTGCCACGGTAACGCACCTCGCGATTGTCTCTGCCCTAAAATGAATATAAACAAAAGTTACATAAAAATAACTATCCTTCAAATATTCCACATAAATTAATTAAAGTATATAAATTTCGACGGATGCTTACTCTTCTGCTTCCACTACGAGTTCGTTTTGAACGTGATTCTTCCTTCCTTGAAGCCTGTACCTTTTGAGTCGAAGTAGCGCTACTCGAATGATTCGCGTCCTGTTTGTTGCAGGACTGTTGCGTTTGTTGGGGCTGTTGATTCGGAGATTTGGCACGTTTTCCAGTTATACCAGCAGTAAGCGCTTGTTGTTTAGCGATGATTTTATCATCAGTTGATTCGATCTGTGACTGTATTAAGACGTTCGATTCTTTCTCCGAAGTAGGCGTTGGAGGGTTTTGTCGTGTACAAGTTTGCTTTTCATCAATACTGCGTTCCGAAGAGAATGGGCTTTTACTGGACGGTGGTCCATATCCTTCTATGCGACTACCTGTGGTAGCTGTACTTCGAACTCGAAAACTGCTACCTCGGCCACGACGAGACGGTTCTCCTGAAGGTGCGAAGCCTTCACGGCCCAATTTACTATCGTAAGTTCGCTTGTCGCTGCGTTGCGACTGTGAATGATCGGAGCGCTTGTCATCACGAGAAGACCCGGCTGCTTCTCGATTCCGTTCTTCCTTTTCGGCTTTCTGACCGGGCTTCGGCGATCTAGCAGATTTCTTCTCCTCCTTGACAGATTCCGTGGAACCCGATACTTCGTCGGCGCTATTTTCCGAATCAGCATGAGTGTAGGAACCACTTCTAGCCGAAGCTGGTCTAGCAGAGGTTCTAGGCCCATTCCTTCGTCCTCTTGATTCCGGACCTCGCCAGCCTCTATACACACTGTACGTACTACCACCCCATTGGCGCCCACCTCGGGGCTCGCGTACCCTCGAGTTTGAACTGCCGCTGCTAGTTCTATTTCGTATATTCTTCTCTCGCTTATCATCTTTCAACTGTTGATCTCCTGCTGTTGATGCGTCCTCGTTTAAACTTTCCTCTCTTTTCTCAAGACTCAACTTATCAAAACTCTGTTTCAAATCTTCTGAATCTTTATCACCCTTGACAGGCTCTAAAGCTTTCTCCTCTTCTTTATCAAACGTCGGTGAAACGGCATCTGCCCATGCTTTTGGAGAATTATCCCCCCTTTCAATTACTCGTGTACTGTCGCTAATACGATCGACTTTCCTATTCCAAACGTCAGCTTCCTTCTTTACCTCAGAGGTAGCTTCTTTTACCTGATCCTTCTTCTCTTGATCGGAACTTGCCCGTTTCAATTGGGTCAAGTTACGTTTTTCACTTTTCAACTCGTCGGCCTCGATCCTCTCCTTAGTAACAGGACCCATGGGCTGCCGCCTGTCCCTCTCCCGTTCTCGAATCTCCTCGTGATACGTATCACGTTTGCTTTCCTCATAATCGGTGACTTCATTCACCCAGGAACTGCAGTCCCGCAGTTTGTGAGAATCGTCATCACGCAAAGATGTCTTTGATTCTCGCGATGCACGACTGTCACGAGAATCCGGCCTCTGCGGACGCTCGCCACGTTCCATGCGCTCCTCCCTCTGTGCATCGCGACGATTATCAACCATCCTGTCTTGCATGATACGTTCCTCACGCCATTCACTGCTTTCCGACCTTTCTCTCTGATCGCGGTCCCGATCTCTTTCGCGTTCACGTTCGCGATCACGTTCACGATCACGGTCACGATCCCGTTCACGCTCACGATCACGGTCGCGATCGCGTTCACGCTCACGCTCACGCTCGCGTTCGCGATCACGGTCACGGTCACGGTCACGATCACGGTCGCGATCACGTTCACGCTCACGATCCCGATCACGGTTGCGGTCGTCAAATGCATCCTATTAAGAGATAAAAGCTTGTTAAGAACTGTTGTGACAGGAAACCTATTAAGGATTTACGTACCTTCAAATAATTATCATAATCCTTCTTATCCTTGCCGTCTCTTTCTCGAACTTCTCTCGCATCTCTCGTGTCCCTGTTGGTACGGTTATCACGAATATCCCGAGTATCTCTAATATCTCTGGATTCCACGACATCCTTCGAATCTCTATCTTTGTTATCATCAAAGTATCGTTCACGTTCCCAAGAATCACGGGAATGTCTATCATCGTAATCGTGATCACGGCAGTTGCGATTGTATTCATCATAGTAAACGGCCGATTTGCGTGTCTCGTACGATCGGTGTGAAGAATGACGGTATCGATCGTCCCGGATTAAGCTGCCGCGATAATCTCGAGACGGAGGTCGCTCATCATCCATCGATGTGGAAATGTCTGAGTCTGTTCTGGTCCGACGTTGTGACGGAGCGCTATGCGACGATGCTTTCAGGTTGCTATCTACTGATACAAGCAAAGTCGTTGGTTCATATTTTTATGATGAAACGAAAATTATTGAAGACTCTATGAAAATACAATAAATATTTTACTTGGAATTAGCACTTACTTAAAGAGCCGTGGCTAGAAACCCATCTACCAGGATCGTACTGTTGGGAGAATGGAACCGATTGGAAAGATGATTTTTCTGTACTAGGAGAAATACGGTTAAGACCGGCATTGATCTTTTCCGCTTGTTGTTTTTGAAAACGAGGCGGCAAATTGTTTTGAAATTGTCGAGAAAACGTTTTGTTGTATTCACGATCTCTAATTTCCCTTTGATCGCGTTCGCGATCTCGCTCTCTGTCACGATCACTGCGAATATCCGGTTGCCTCGCAAAACCTTGTCGCTCTGGTTGGCGGAAATCGGACATCAGCTGATCACGCGAATCTCTGCCGTCTTTCAGGCCATCTCTAGGTTCACGTGATTCACGTGTTGAAGACTTTTCGTCCTTCCCTTCAGACCGTTCGCGGTCTCTGTTTTCCCGTTCCCTACTTTCTCTGTCACGTTCCCAATCAGGTACGGGAATCGGTACTGGTGGAACGCTTATCAAGCCTTTCGATTCATTGGCTTGTTTTTCTTTTTTTAATTTTTGCTCTAAATCTTGTAATTTTTTAGCTGCCGCTTGTCTAGCTGATTCCTGATACCTTTTCTCTTCCTCTTCCTTACGTAGCCTAGCACGCTCCACAGCAGTTGCGACTTCAACCACTTTAAGTCTGCGTCTCTCGTTCCACGCCTCATCATCTTCTACGCCTAAACATAACATAAAATGCGTATGTGTACGTCTTAGTTACGTATGAAAGCGAATTTATTTTTGTAGCATGGTCTTTTAATCATGTAGATATACTGACCTTTTAAGGGATGCACTGAATGCAGTTGCGACTGGCCGCTGTAATTGTTAGCTCCATTGGAACCACGATAATCTCTGGGTAAGGAGCTCTGAATCCATGGACGATGAGCCGCTTGATCTCGAGATTCCTTCAAATCTCGATTATCGTGATTATCACGACTATCACGATTGTCACGGTTATCTCTTGTCTTCTCCCTATCATCTATTGAATTTTCTTCAATTTTTTCCTCCTTATTGTCCCGTTTCTCATCTTTCTTCGATGAATCAAGATCGGTTTCGTCGTCGCTAAAGGCAAGCTTCTGATTGTAATCGATGTCGTCGTGCGCCGCCCATCCAGCGTCACGGGAGATATCGTCCATACGAGTAAGATCTTCTTCTTTAATTATTGGGCGCGTGATAATTTCTTCGTCAGGAACACGTTCGCGTTCTTGCTGACGGGTAGCTGGGGCAGGGAATCGTTCCGCAGAATAATTGAACCGGGGTCTAGGCCCGGTGGCATTAGCATTTGGCGGGAATTGCGAAGGAAATCCGCCAGCAAAATTTCCTCTATACATCTAAACTCATAAAAAAGAATCAAGTTGTTGCATGTTCTTATATTAAAGAAAAGAGACAATAATACATAGAGATAAAAGAACATACAAATGGAGGTATAAGCCCTCTGTAATGATGTAGATTTGGACCGACTTGATGAGAACTAGAACTCAGAGCATTCTGATTGTTTGAAGAATTATGTGGGCCTGCCGGGACCATGCCCATATTGGGAGATTGGGCCAAGTTCTGTCGCCCGCCACCAGATATGTCGGTGTTTCCTCCCGATCCAGCTATGTTCAGAGGGGGGGCCTGGACCCCTGAACTCCCACTTCCGGGACCAGTCGCTCCTATTGCCGCACCACTGGCTGTGCGACTTCCACCTTGTATCCAACTTCCTTCCGCTATTAAGAAATTTTAGTTTGCTTAAAAAACTATTTATTAAATCAGATCATCAAATCAAAAGATGGTTTTTCTACCATTTTTTGTTTTGTTTTTCGAGTCACTTATTTATTATGATTATGCAAATTATTCCATATAATAAGATTATCTTTTTATATAAATCGTACTTTGGGGTCGTAAACTCGGTCCAGGTCCGTACTGCGCGTTCAACTCCCGATTTCCTGTTTGTTGCTGTTGCTGCTGCTGTTGCTGCTGTGACTGTTGTTGACCTCCTGATGCAATACCTTCATATTAAAATATTATATATTTTACAGTTTTTTATTTACTTCAGTTTAACTCATTAATTTTTCATACCATCTCCAGATCTGCTCATTATTGCACTCCATGTTGATTTGTTGTTCGCGTCCGTCGAGTATGAAGTCTGTGTAGTATTTTGTTGTCCTGGGAGTAATGAATGCAGTGATGTTGTTGTAACAGTTCCCGTTACACATTGTGTGGTTGCTGAATTTGACTGGAAGTGAAATAATTAATATTTTCAACAGTTTCACATACAAATCAATATTATTTAAACTTTGAAAAATCTAGATAATTTTATGAGATTTACCGCGGATGTATCTGATGTGGTTGCAGCTGTAGTAGTTGTAGCAGTAGTGGTAGCAGTAGTAGACTCTTTAGTAGTAGCCCAACCGCTTCCTCCGCTTGGTACAAGACTGACAGCTGGGTCGTTACTGCTATGTTCACTTTTCAAACTAGGCAGATTAGCAGGAGGTCGTCGTGCCGAGGGCACTTTTCCAAGACTTTGCATTCCATGTTTGCGTGGTAATGTGTTTTTTTGCTGATGTTGTTCTAAAGATTCTCCCTAAATGCACAACAAATGGGATACAAATTCCATTTCCTTTTAAAAACTTTGTTAACTGCATTTAATTATTATAAAACTACAAAGTTTTGAAAAAACAGTACACACATAAAAAGAATATACGACACATGTGAATGTGAATTTAGTTACATATAAAAATGAAATTATAGAAGATAAACAAAAAAAAGAGAACATAACTCTTTGGCCAACTCACCCTACTCACCCGGTACAAGCTATTGATGTCTAATGATTGAAATTTGGATTTTCCTTTCTCCCCCTTCGACACGAGCCCTGACAGAGTAGACATGCTGTCTGCAGGCAACCATTTAGTACCAATCAGACCCAAAGAACGAACCCTTTGTCTGAAATTATAATTAACATTTATGTTAGCTTCAGACCTTAATCGATAATAGGACTAGATTAGATAAAAACAAATCATAAAGATTTTAGTAATCTTTTATTACATTCCATAGATGATATAAAAAAGTAACAAAAGTAACCTGCAACGGGTAATATGTATAAATTATAACACAATTGTTATTGGCTTTGTACCTGCTTAATTCTTAATTATAATTATCATCAAATAAAAATAAAATTCAAGTTTATAGTCAATCAAAGCTAAGAATAACGGCATGTAGATGGAGAAAAATATATAGAATTCAATTGAACAGATAAGCTATAATTAATGTGAAGGGAGGAAAGAAAGAGAAAAAATAAAGAAAACAAAGAACTATCGCGGATAATACTTGATAAATTATGCACGAAAATTGAATGGTAAATCAATATTACTTTACGTCAATCTTAATGCGCACAGGAAAATATTGGCAAACAAAATTCCATAAAATTTGAGGGAACACTTATGGAGGCCGATAGAAAGTCGCGTAGGAGAGTTTCAGAAAGCTTTGTTGCAACAAACGAATGGATACAAAGGAGGCAGAGCGAGAGGCTTATAGACGAAAGTAGCAAATTGTTGGACCAAATAAGCGAGAAACGATACAAAAATGCTTGGAACAGCCGGAGTGTAACGATCGGACCCAACCCCTCGGTTGCGATGTCAAAGTCACAAAAATTCAAAACAAAAAGATTCGCTCCCGAGTATTGTTAAAATTTAACTAGCTAGAAGTTATTAGTGAATACAATAGACCGCAGAACGTCAAAATAACTCCAAAGCAACGACGGAATGAAAAGGAATTTTTCAAGGGAGATAGAGCGATCAAGGAATAAAGTGTTAGATAGGTTTCCACGTAGAAAAAAAAGTTGGTACGAAAACGTAAATGAAAGAAAATAATGGCTTACCTTGGTCCGTCCAAATGGGTTTCTAATTCACAAAAGGGTTAATTCCCAGTTAAATTAATTAATGTCCGGATTGTCGCGGATTACAATTATTATAAGCGTACCGCGCCTGCGAGACACAGAAAGTTCTTTTCCACAATTCGTCCAAGATGGCGAATGCGCGACTTTCGGCTCTTCTTCCGCGATCAATACAATTACGTCATGCGACCGAAGAGAGCCGTTTGCACAGACGCGCCACTCGTCCGGATTTTCTTGTCACACCTCTTTGTTAACTTTCACAATTTGATATCTTCTTGTTTGATCATGTAAAATATAATATTATTCCTGTTTTGAATAACGCTAAATGCACTTTTTCACAAGTTAAAACTATGCTACAGTACCCGATATCTTTTTTTACCTAACCGTTATTTGCGACGAGGAACGAGCGGAACATTCAGCAGAAATAAGTGGCGCTGCTGCCTGCCTGCTGCGACGATTCCTTAGCGCTCTGAACCAAAGTCAAATTGGTTACAAACTTGTCTATCCCCCGTAAATTGCATTCTGTACTATTCATGTATAATTGGCAATGGCCTCATTCTTATCTTATAATTATCCGTTTTTCATTTCGTTACGTATTTTATAATTGATTTTAAAGCGATACGTTTGATATAAATTGCATTCCATGTCGAAACAAATTCGTGCATTTGATTCCGTTAGTAATTCTATAAAATTCAATATGGCCTTCCTCTGCGTATAGACGTAGATTGTATGTATATACATTTGCGTTTATTTTTTCTTATGCACCTATGCAGATAACAAACTAGGGACCTGAATAATGTTAAAAATAATGAACAGCGTATGTTGTTATCCATTAATTGATGAACTATTGTATTGAAGATGGTACGTGACAAATATTCCTTTTTTTATTACTGTCATTTACACGTAAAACAAAACAATATGGTAAACAAGTTCAAAAATAAAACAATTTGGTAAACAAGTTCTTTGAAACTTGAACTTTAGTATTTGCATCAACAAATGTATTCTAAAGTACACTTGAAGATTCACGCGTATGACCACACAAAAATTAATGAACTTTACTTTTGCAGAGCGTAACTTTGCACACCGACGTCGGTGATATAAAGATAGAATTATTTTGCGAATTATGTCCGAAGACATGCGAGGTAAAGGTTTTATAGAATTAACAGTGTATCATTGAAACAAAATTTATAAGCATATGTTTATTTTACAGAACTTTCTAGCCTTGTGTGCTAGTAATTACTATGACAATTGCTTATTTCATAGAAATATAAAAGGTTTTATTGTACAAACTGGAGATCCAACACAGACTGGCAAAGGTGGGACATCAATCTGGAATCGGAAATTTGAAGATGAATTTAAAGAAGAATTGAAACATAGTGGAAGGGGACTTGTCTCTATGGCTAATAATGGCCCGAACACAAATGGGAGTCAATTTTTTATAACATATGGGCCTCAACCACACTTGGACCTAAAATATACTTTGTTTGGAAAGTAAGACTATATTATAAATATTATAACAAAATTAGAAAAATCATAATTTTTACATTATAGATAAAAAGATATTGGTTTACTGTATATTCCAGAGTAATAGATGGCTTGGAAACTCTTGAGCAATTAGAAAAACTACCTGTAAATCCCAAGAACTATAGACCACTTACAGAGACCCGGATAAACAGTGTGACTATACATGCCAACCCCTTAGCAGGATAAGTGTAAATATATTTATATTCTAAAATTACATGTTATTTTTCAAAAATTTCTTAAAATTGAGTGAAATATTTATTTTCAATTGTTTACCTTGAGTATCACGCCTGTGTTAACAGCTTTGGATCCACTGTATATCGTTTTCCCTTAACTTCAAGCTCAAAATTACCATTCTCTAAAAATTCCTTTGTTATATACCCTCCATCTGGATGCTTTATATACCTGATATTAAGTAATATTAATTACAATTTCTTGCACTTAACTTTATTGTATCTTACCCATGCCCTATTGCACTTTCACAACTATATCCTGTTTCTCCTCTTCGTAAATAACCAACCAGATGATTGTCTCTGTAAATAACTTCTAGACCCCATAGTGGAATGGAGCTAATAAAATGGATAATAGTAGTACATTACAAAAAACATAAATGTAGACATTCATAATGTTATTACTTTCATACCTATCTAGGTGAAGGCGAACAAACTTCTTTTTTACTCCAGTCCTTTGCAACTGATCAATAACTGCTTTCCCTAAATATTCACCAGTCTCGCGACAAATAGATTCAAGTCCAACTTCTACAGGATTATCATCTGTTCTAATATCTAATCCCCAAATGAGATTTCCTGAGAATTTAAGTAATTTTATTAAGAATGATCGTATGAAAGGAATAAATAGTGTTTTACCTTTTTCACAACTAAGACTAGATAGTGCTCGATGTCCGGCATGCTTCATGTTGTACGGTTCACCGCACTTAACTAAGTTCGTATAAACTAGCGGACACAATGATTTTGGAATGTGCAACTCAAAACCAAGTTCACCGACCATGCTATATCTAATCAAACGCACTATGTCGTTTTTGACTTTCGCTAATCTTGTTGTTGAATACTTGAAAGATTTATCTGAGATTTCATCTTCTATTAATCTCTCCACTACGTTTCGACTAAATTATGATTTAAGAATCGTAAGACTCAAGTGGGATGAAATAATCCTAATACATATGCACGTAATACAATACCTATTAGGTCCTTGCACAGATAGGACACCAATTTGATCGGTAACGTCGTGTAACGTTACGTCAAAGTTTTTCTCCTCTATTACTTTAGTCATATGAGCCCAAGTTTGATAAGATGATAAATCGTTTGTGACTAAAAAAAAAGTAATAGATAACATAATTAATCATTAATAACGATTAATTATAAGTATAATAGTAATTGTTGATCTGTTGAAGAACATACGTATATAGAATCCCTTGTCTTTAAACATTGGATCCACAATTCCGCTGGAGCCAGACTCCAAAACTGTAACTACACAGTCGGCTTCGATTCCTCCGTTATGATTCAACATAAGCGTGTAAATAGTTTCGTTAAAGTTACAATTTGTATTTGCGGTGAACAAGTAGTCTGCCGCTTTTTGAGCCTCAGGTCCGCAAAGATAGAATTTTCCAATGCCAGACACGTTGAATAAAGCAACATTTTTACGACACGCAAGAGCTTCTTCCTGAATCTAATTAAAAACAGTTTATCCACAACATCCATAAATACTTCATTGCGTTGCTTTAATTACTTCAGTCTAAAGTCTTACTATTTTATTGTACGGTGATAAATTAAAAGTACATTCTCCTTTTAATATTTCGCGGTATTTGTCATCCCGATTTGTCTCGTTATAATCGTACGGTAAAATTTCTACTTTTTTGTTTGAGAACCACGCAGGCCTCTCCCAGCCTTGGCAGTCTTCCATAATCGCACCTTTTTCAACGAGTAACTAAAATAATTGAGTAAAATATTTGATAAGGTAAAATGATGATGATTAATTATTTAAATATTCAAATATTATAGGTACTTATATCGATATTACTTCATGGAAAGGGTCTGTTCGAAGATTTCTGCCACTCAATGGTTTGTCGTGTGGAAATTTAATGCCATAATTTTTTCCATAAGCCTCATAGGTTCTTTCCTTTAACCAAGTGAAATTGTTTCTTTGAGCCGGTGAAAATCTGAGTAGACCAATAATAAAAGAATTTAGAAGAGGTTGGTATCATACGCATTAGTAATGAATTTGAAATAAAATGCAAGAAACCTTCTGACATCAAAATTGAACATATAATCATTTGGTCGCCCATTAATTATCCATTGTGCGATACGTTGCCCGCATCCGCCTCCTAACATCATACCAGCGCTATTGTAACCGCAAGAATAAAAGAATCCAGAACATTGTGGATCCTCACCTTCAAAATTCATTTAAAGTTAAAGCTTGAAACGTAGGAAACATACATATATATAAATCTCTTTAAATACCCATAATTGGTTTAAGATCAGGAGTAAAGCTCTCTAGTCCACATATTGTTTTCTTTATTCCAGTTGTCGATAGTTTAGGAACCAATTGGATTAAAGCATCCAAATGTGTGTTGAACACGTCCCAATTCACGTCATAAAGACCGAACGCAAAATCTTGAGGAGCCTTTAGTACGAATGCGAAGTTCAAAGATTCATAATGCTATGTTTGAAGTATGTTTCACAAATTAGAGTGTAGGACTTACAGCGGATATTTGAATTGGATTCTTCTCGTAACCACCTATGTACATTGAATTTCCCTGGATTCGAACATATGTACTCATATCGTTATCTCGGATATGCGGATAATTCTGTACTCCTTCTATATTCTCGGTGATAGCGTAAGTGTGCTGAATCGGCATTAAAGGAATGTCTAAGTTAATCATGTTCGCTATATTTTTGGACCATGCCCCAGCTGCATTCAAAATAATATCTGTCTTTATCGTTCCATACGGGGTTTCTACACCGTAAACCTTCTTCTTATTTAAAATAGTTTTCTTAGTGAGTATTTTTGTGATAGGACAATCCTCGAAGATCTAAATGATTTAAGTATCTGTATATTTCTTTCTCATAAAAAATATTAGTGAATATTGAGCAGAAAGTACCTGGGAACCATTTCTTTTCGCCGACTTTATTAAAGCGCTTATCAACATAGATGGATCGACGACTCCATCGTCTGGACAGTAGACTGCTCCTATAATACCTTCTTCGCTCAGCAGAGGAAATAAATCCTTTGCCTCTTTAGGTGAAACAAATTGCGCTTCTACGCCAAAAACTTTAGAAGCGGCTACTATTCTCTGGTAATCGTCCCATCGCTCCTATAAAAGATGTAAAATGAAACCAATCAATCAGAATGGGTATGAATATAATAATAATATGCATTCACTTTCGTGCGTGCAGGGTAAAGACCACCATTCTGTATCCATCCTGGATTCAGTCCTGTTTCGTTTTCCAACGACTGAACAACTTGCTTGGTAGTAGTTAATAATTGAATCTCAGTATCATACGGTCCTCTTATTCCCCATACAAGGCCTGCAGTGTGCCATGTCGTGCCAGATGTTAATTTCGACTTTTCCAATAATACAGCGCTGACACCGCGCTTTGCTAAATGGTAAAGGGCATTACAGCCTGCACTACCTCCACCTAAAAGAGATAAAACACTCTTATTTCATGCGCTGATGTACAATAGTAGCTAATGAATGTTCTCATTTACCTATCACTACCACATCTGCGTGATCTGGTAATCGTACCGCGGATGATGAATATTGCCGTGTTCCTGTTATTAATCTAGTACAGTTAACGCGCATTTTATGTAACTAAAAGTAACTTGTTTTAATAACGATAATAAATATCGTGTGAACCGAAAGAAACGTGTGAAAATACCTTCTGCTTCGTTGAGAGCATTGCTCTATAGACGAGGGAGGCAATATGAATAAATGTTATTCTCCAATGTTTTACACTTTATAAATAAACTGTTCTATCTGTTTGGCTTATCAGTTGCTTTAACGACCCTGTTTTTTAAACCGCACGAATCAAACATTAACATTAATCATCTACTTGTAGGGAACGTGTCTTATGGTTTGACATGAAAATATGATACACTTTCATTATTTTTTATCTCCCTTCACACTTTCAAAAGAATTATCATAATATTCGAGGTATTAGCTCTTATCGCATTTTTTATATGATAATTACCCACATATATATTTTTATTTATCTTTAATTTACAATTAAAATATTTATATTCATAACGTCATCTATATTCATCAAACTTTTAATCAACTTTGTGCATGTAAAGTGTTGAAGGTGCGTCTAGCGATGCGATATGGTTCACTTGCATTTTCCTCATAATAATATTTCTCAATTGACGAGCTTAAGAGATGATTCAATCAAACATATACTGTTTTTTAACAAGTACTGACACTGGCGGATTTTATGTACATGTGACATATAATAGAAATTAGTTCGTGTAATTTTTTTATTTACTTCTTCTCACATATGCAATTATAAATGTGGCGAATGATAATATATATGTACATAACTGTGTCATTCGGACGTCGTTGTTGCGCGCACACACGTAAACTATATACATAAATACATACACAGCCTTCGCGTTATACAAACATTAAGTATAAAATATAAATTAAATAAATAACGAAATAAAATAATAAATTGTTGTGAGCGCGCAAGGGTGCACGACGTAACAACTTGTGTGTACTTATAAATAAGATTGATAAATATATGTAGTACATATTATAACTTGTGTATACCCTTATCGAAATAAATGAAATGTATTTGATCTTTTGTAGCTAAGTGGTATTAAGTTTCATCTGCTTACATTTAACACGAGTACGTATCATGCTTGTACATTATTCGTTATGCACTATATATGCGCTCTTTTCCTTGAATAGCATAAAAATATACAATTAGACATAGACGCATCTTGAAACAAAATAGAATTCATATTTGCTAATTTTCGATTTATCAACGTTTTATATTGTGCAACGCTAAATAAAAGAATATCCTTATATATAGAACTCTTATCAGTACCAACGCGATGAAACTTGTAATCAATATTTGCATACACGAATTTATGAATCAAATTCAATTTTCTTTTTCATTGCGACGGTATGAAAATATACGATTTTTAAGCTTGTCAGTTCCAAATGACACAGATTTACAAGGAAAAAATATCACACTCGTTCGAGATAGATTTAATTTTGAAAAATGCAAGAAGAAATGATGATATCACCTACCTTTGGTATACGCAAATTAATACATATTACATCGATCAGCGACTAACTTTACTGATTTATGGATTCAAGTAAATTGAATGTAGAAAATGAACCCGGAACTCCGACTAAAGCGATATATACTCTTCGCTAGCGAAACTGTCCGTTTCTTCCGTGTCCGAATTGGTCGCAGCTTGTACTCGCGCGTACTCATCGGTGTCAATACTTTTGCAAAAGTGTATTGCGTATTTCAACTTTTGACGCAGCACTGGCTTACAGGAATATCTCGGCATTTTCAAAAGGAAAAAGCACGTGTAACTCTCGGGAAGAAAATGATCCGGTGGGTTGTACTTGTCCATTACCTGAGTGATCGAGATAAAGATAATAAAAAAAAGAATTATAAAATATTTTGTAATACATTAAAAATCATTTGTCACCTGTAAGACAAAATCTCTTCCCCTAAAGTCAACGATCGTTCGCGGTAAGCGAGTTCTACCCCAAACAAATCGTAGAAACAATGATCTCTCTTGGTTTGAAAATTCTTCCATTACTTCCCAGAACCATTGGATCAACGGAGCGGTCGCTTGTATACCTGATAAAGTAGATGCGTTAGAAAAATTACGAGAAAAGCCATAAAGACTAAAATTATAATGAAACTTTGTTGCTAAACATTGTTTTTGATTTTACCTTTGTAAGTTGCAACAGATTTGAGTAAAGTAAGCGGTATATCCGGGCTACCGCACACCATCGTTTCTAATTCTGGGCCACTGAACAGTGCCAAAAATGGTACAGGGATAACTTTCGACATTCCTTCGCGAACGGCAGTTACTTGAGCGTCGAATTCGTGTAATCTATAGTTCAATGCTAGCTGGACGTATTCATGTTTATTTTCTGGCGTGATCTTTCGGTATCTAAGGGGAACGATTAATTACTATCGTATAGAAGATCATAAGTCACGATCAATCCTCAAACTGATAATTATTATATTACCTGCTAGATAATGGTATATCGTGCCCCGCAGCTGACGGGGTGGAAAATGGCATTTCAAGTGTTTGAAACACTTTTTCGTCCGGGTCCATATCTCGGATACACAATAAACCAGGAACATAGTCCCGATCGACTTCGGTTAAATCTGCAGGCGTCAAAGGCATACCGGCAAGTTGTTTCCACACAGGTTCCGCTAAATTTAAACTCAATGGACTCCCAGTTCTGATCGCTATACCCATTAGAATCCCAAGAAACCGGAACATATTCATATGCAACGGTGAATCAGCCATTGGATTTAGTAAGAAACAATCTCTATTAGTGCCACTGTCATCTCGACCATTTGGTGTCGGTATAAGCAAAGGCAAGGAACCATTTTGTAATTCGTCACACATTTCTGCTATACTCTCGCTATACCCGCCTCCACAATCATCCACACTTTCCCCTGTAAAATCAAATCGATTGAATTTCCATTTACTTGACCTTTATACGTTTGTAAACTGCAAACGTACTGTTTAACGTACCAATGAATTTTACTTTCCAAACTCTATGAGGAAAGAATAAAACATCCTGCGTAAGCAAAGATAACTTTGAGACCATCTGTCCGAAGACAGATTTGATACCATCCGGGCCGGCCAAGCCACCCTTACTTCTCGCTCTCTTAACTTGTATTCGATTCAATTCTATCACTGGACCGTGCTGCCGGTCTCTGACCATCGTCGCCTGAACCACTTTTCGGAATGTCGCTTCTTTAATTGTATATACTAATATCGGAGCCAGTTTGCTCAAGCTGATAGGCCCGGTGATTGGAAACATCGGTAAACAGGGACAGAGTAATTCGGCAAAGTGATGAAGAAGTACTAATCGATTGTGCAATACAGGGAAAGGAAGATCTTTGACGAGATCATACTCCATCGGCGTAGTGGCTGGCATTCTACTCTGGGTTGCCTTCATTGTACTCCATGCCAAAGTATGCGCACTACCGCAAGCGACTCGAGTAATCTTTTTACCCTGTAACGCATGAACCAACTTCGGTCTTTCGCTAGCGCCAGTCGTACCGTCGCCTAACTGGCCCTCGTCATTGTCTCCCCAAGTGAAGACTTCTCCTTTATCCGAACAAGCCACGCAATGTAACGAACCAGTCGCTATGGAGATGATCTTTTTCCCTTGAAGAGCCGCTACCTTACGCGGTCTTCGAACATGATCATCTGTTCCATGGCCCAAACGATGGTAATCTCCTTTACCCCTTTAATAAATTGTAAGAAACGAGAACTGCTGGCTTTATTTTATTGTAATATCGAAGAGAAATCTTACCATGTATAAATTGCTCCCGATCTTGTCAGAGCCACTGAAAATTGACTGCCACACTCGACTTTAACGACGCCGAGACCTTTCAGGGATTCGATCTTCATTGGAATCTTGCAGCCGTCACTGCCTCCTCTGCCTAGCTTCCCGTAATCGCCATCGCCCCAACTCCAAACATTATCATCATCAGTAACGCAAAGAGTTTGTGCGTCACCGCTTCCACATGCCACGTCGATTACTTTGTAATCTTGCAAAGCCTCTACCAGTTTTGGTGACAACCGATCCTCGCTATCTCCGTGACCTAATCGTCCGTATCGACCTGGCATAAACAAAACTCTTAATTCTATTCAGGGACAGATTACACAAGCACATTCTCCTTACCTTTTCCCCAAGTGTAAAGCCAACCAGCGCTCGTGATTGCCGCGCTATGATGACCTCCACAGGCAATGTCAACGATCTCGGTTCCCAACAATTCTTCAATTAGTTTTGGCCGATCGTATGACAACCTGTTCCCGTGGCCCAGCTTCCCATCGTCGCCTTCGCCCCAAGAATAAACATGTCCCTCGGAACTCAACGCGAGACAATGTTTCCCTCCGGAATTTACAGCCACCTTTTTCACGAATACATGCTGGATTGATTCTAACAGAGTAGGAACCATAACAGAATCCGTTCCTCCAATCCCTAGACGTCCGAGAGCACCGTAACCTGCAGCACAAAACATTAATAATAAAAGATAAGACATTAATATTAGAGAGAGAGAGGGAGAGAGAGAGAGAGAGA